>OX453267.1:3920187-4132687 GCA_949709985.1 Luffia ferchaultella
TGAGAATCCTGTAATAGGACGCGAGTTACCTCCTATGCCTGAAATACTGGAATGCGCGCGAGTAAACTGTAAGCCGATTCGCTTACAACATTCTTCTGTAATGAAGTTGCTCATTGAACCACCATCTAGAATGACACGAATATCGAATGATTCTCCAATATGATTGTAAACTCTTACGATGGCCGTAGGTAATACACATAACTTATTATAGTTCCTAATATTAGATGTAATAAGGTTCGTATTACAGTGCGGCTGTGGTGCCGTAGAGGAAACGTTACGGTCTTGCGTTTGCGCGTCAGACGTTCGTGCGTCATCGGCGGTGTTCGGGTCGAGTGAGCGAGAGTGATAGCTACGTGCTACGGGTGTGAGCGGTGCGAATGATTTCTTCGAGGGAAACGGAGTTTTCATATACCTTCTATTATTATTATTATAATTATTAATATTTTCGTTAGATGTTTGAGATATTGAATTATCACTATTTAAATGTATGGCGGTGTGGTGTTTACCTTGACAAGAAAAACAACTTGACTTCGACTGACATTGTTGTACTCTATGAAAACCGAGGCAATTAGTGCAATACTTATGTGTTTTAGTTAGTTTAAAGCGTTCGGGATTAGATAATTTCATGAACGTCTGACATCTAAATAACGGGTGACGTGCCTCTGTTTTGCATACGGGGCAATGACCTAGCGCAGTATCTGTGAGGTTTGAGTTAACTAAGAGAGATTGCATTTTGTTTTTACTGTCATGGAATGCAGTGGATTTATTTGCGGGCGCGGTAGGTTTGTGCGTGTGTATGTTCGATGCCCGAGCGAGTAATTTCGTATGATCGAGTATGAATGTGTGTAGCGACTTGAACGTAGGTATACCTTCTTCTGACGTCTGTTCGAACGACTTTAGGGTATCTAAATCTAGCTTTGTAAGGGCTAAGTGTGTTAATATGAAATCAGCTAAATCTGTTATTTCTAGGTGTTTTAATGCTGCGATGGCCGAACATATTTTTTCATTGAATGCGCTTAGTGAGTTAGTGTTCGGTTGGGATATCTGCTTGAATTGCACAATCTGATCGATATAAGTGGCGGCAAGCTGGCGCTTGTCCTGATATCTATCAACCGATGCCTCCCAAATTAAATTATAATTATTCGCGGTGGGAGAAATCCCTGCACAAACAGTCAAAGCCTTATCGGAGAGATTACCTATGAGATATTGAACTTTCTGTGCATCTGTGAGATTTTTATTATCGTGGATAAGCGACTTAAAATTTTCGTAAAACACTGTCCATTTATTGTTGTCGCCATTAAATGTAGTAATTTTTAATGGAGGCAAATCAACTTTAGGCATCGTGTGATTGCAATAGGAACGGCCAGGTTTTTCAATGGGAGCGGGAGAATACTTTTTTCCGAGAGATTTAATCACGCAGTATAAATCATTAAACGTTTCTAACGCCTGGTAGTCTACATTTGCCTCGAGATCATTATTGATGTATTCGTCATTCAACTCATCAATAATGCTATAGAATTTTTCTTGTAAATTGTCTACTGATTCTAGACTAGTGATAAATGAATCGAGATATTTAGCTTGGTGGGCTTTCTGACTCAAATCATACGTCTTTTGTATCATACGAAATAGCACTTGCTTTTTATTGAGCAAGGCTTGAATTTTCGGAGTAGTTGTTGATTTAATAGTCTTACTTCCAGTAGCCATTATTAAAAGTGTGAGCGAGATAAACGACCTTAATGAATGTGTTAATACGGGACAAACTTACGTATCAAGTATCAAGAAATAATTTTTGCGTGGTTGATGTAGGGTAGATAAATGCGGAGAATAAATCATGAATAAATAAATAAATTATACATAATTAGTGAAAGTATAATATGTAAGTGTAATTTGAGGGGTTTATATCCGGCTCGAAGGACCAACTTTATGGATGAGCGGAATAAAGTTTCAGGAAAAGAAACTGACCTTCGGTAGTTCAGGGCGGCGGATCGCTTCGTCAGAGACACCACTCAAATGGGACGACACTTCACATATATATTTTCACTTCTTTTTGATAGTTTATGTATATTTTGCGGTTTGCGTAATTTCTTCGTCCGAGCACGAACGATCAAATTTTCATACTGTCAGTAGGTACTCGCCAACCACATGTCAGTGGGAGGGAAAAGGCGGGAAGTATAGGATGAATGAGACAGATGTATGCGTGTAAATGTAAATAAATAAATAAATATACAATACGTGGTTTGAGACAAACCAATAATATTAGTGTAGATAGCTAATAATATCTGAGATATTTCCTATCTGGGTTATCTAGTCCCAAACTAGGTAGTTTTAAAGGCTAGGGAATTTAAATGATAGATAAATTAATTCAACAACAATGACTTCATTCCATGTGGAATATATTCGAAACTATCAATGAATAAGGATTGTTCGATTGGTTCAATGGTAGATGCCAACAGTAAAGGTCGCGGGTTCGCACCCCGCCCAAGACAATTATTCGTGTATGTGCATGAAGGTGTCTATTTGTTTCGTGTTGGGTGTGATGTGTTCTACATAATGTGTATTTATTGCGAATTTATTTCAGTGTGTATATCAGTGGTCTGGTACGCATAACAGGTATCTGCCTAGTTTGGGACCAGATAACCGTCGCGGAATATCTCAGATATTATTAGCTATCTACACTAATATAATTAATGTTTGTAAATTTGGCTTAAACACTCAAAATCATGAAGTGCAGTGGCAGGAGTGGCAGGTCGTCCTGTTCCCTCAAAAATGGTTGAGCAGGATGATGGCTGCTTCTTCTCGCCGTGTCTGTGAACAGGCTCTGCGTGGGGGGATTAGGCCAGCTCGGGTGTTGCTTAGTGTCATAAATGTAAACATTTTAAAGTATAGGAAAAAAAAATTTAAAAAAAAGAAAAAAATATATTAAAAAAATTAAAAAAATATATAAAAAAGAATGTATATATATTTATATAATATAATATATATATGAAATAGGATATAAATAGGGCAAACTCACTGACGCAGGAGAACACTGCAAACACGGCGCATGTGCTGAATTAGTTCCTAAAATTTAGTAATAAAAGCTCATATAAGAACATGACTTCGAGTCTATGCTAGCTGAAGTTAAAAAAAAATTGGATGTGAGATGGTATCTCCGAAATTGTAAATTCTATTTAAAAAATTCTGTCACCAATATTTAGGATGGACCTTCACTGTGGACTAGGCTATATGTCAACTTTTATTTTTTGTAAGTCAAATTTTTTTTTAGAGATTTATTACCATTACATATATATAATAGTTGATATTATATATATGTAATGCCCTGCATGCAGTCGCTAGTAATTAGTGTTTTCAAATTCATACAGACGGATTGTTTCAACCAGTTGAATCCCTAAACCGAATAATACCTTTTTGCATGAAATTAATTAAATCAAAGGGTCTCGAGTTCGATTCCCGCCCGGGACAAATATTTGTGTGCATGAACATGTTTAGTTGTTCCGTGTCTGGATGTAAAATATCTATATACCTTACCTATGTATATATATATAAAAAATATTTAAGTGTGTATATCAGTCGCCTGGTAACCGTAATACAAGGTTTGCTTAGTTTCGGACTAGATGGCGCTGTGTGGGATGTCCCATGTATTATTATTATTATACCAATATTTAAAAGAAATTGTTACAGTTTGTTTCGTAAATTAGAAAATTCAAATTTTATGGTTATAATTTAAGATAGGATGAGGTTTATTTTTAATTATAACAACTTGTATTTTATTTTGTTTTGATGGATTACAAAAAATAAAATTAGGCAATCAAAATATTTGAAATTAATTACGCCGTTTTCACACCAACACGAGACGCCGCAAACCGCGATAAAACGGCGGTTGCGTATCGAAATGCAAGAGAAACGCTCATAGGAACTCACCTCGAGTTAGAGCGAGACGAAATGTGACATACAATAAAAACAAAAAAATATCGCCACCGCCAAATTATCGCAGTTCTCACCATCGGTGTGTAAAATACATTTATATTAGAGGGAATTATTAACAGTAATATGGGTAAACAACAAAAATTTCTTCATTACATTATTAATATGCGGTGTGTAATAATTAATATAAGTCGAACGTGACACAGAGGTAAATGCACGCGACAACAATTAAACAAATTCATACAAACGAAGTGCCGCCGCGCAGATTTCTACCGCAAACTTGGAATCGTGTATGTTAATACTATATGGGATCAGAAAAATATTTGGAGGCGATATTTTTAACAGAAAGGAAACTGTCATATAGCAGTTTCCTTTCTGTTAAAAATATCGCCTCTGAGGAACTCCTCGCCTTAACTGTTTTATTATCTGATTTATTATGAATAAATTGGTATAATTAAATCATCATCATTATCAGCCTATTTTACACCACTGCAGCGGCTTAGGCCTCCCCCAGGGTGAGGGGGTTTAGAGCTTAAATCCACCACGCTACTCCACTGCGGGTTGGGGATTGTAACGACCGCCATCTATTGACAGGGTCTGGGACCGACTGCTTAACGTGCTCTTCGAGGCACGGAGTCAGTGGTAGACGCCTGGATTCGAACCATGGCCCTATGGCCTTATGATTATAATTAAATCAATGGCAATTAAATCAAATCAATTAAACAAGATGAGTGAAGTTAAATGAATTTTCGAATCAATAACGCAAACTAATATTTTCTGCACAATGATATTTTTTAAAGGTATATTTACACTGCACGACTCAAAAAGATTTCATTTCGAATTCATCCCGCCTTAAGTTTTCTGCCTCTTTATTTCTAACTAAAACCAATGAATGTGTGATTTAGTGTTGTCAGACGAAGCTACTTTGAATATTATTAACATTTATAATTTTAGTTGCAATGTGGATAAGCGGTAAAAATGCAGCTATGAAGTGATGAGGAAAGGTGAAATCGGAAAAACCAGCAATTTGTTCACTATGCTCAGATCAAATTTGTCAGCATGAGAGGCCGTTACACATGCATCCCTAGTCTACGTATATAAATCCTTCTTCCAGATTCTATCCTAATTCCGTCTTATTTTGAAAAATTCCAGGAAATAAATATTATTGTATTTATATTAAATGTCAAAAAAAAATATTTGAAATTACCTGCCTAACTGACTTGTTTAATCGTTAGAAATATACAATCTAGTAATTACATAACTGATAATCTATTT
This sequence comes from Luffia ferchaultella, assembly GCA_949709985.1. NCBI lineage: Eukaryota > Metazoa > Arthropoda > Insecta > Lepidoptera > Psychidae > Luffia > Luffia ferchaultella. The sequence continues at coordinate 3,925,387 of OX453267.1, forward strand.
ATGTAATTGTATTTATGACTACTACATATCGGCTTTACGTGCGAGAGACAGTGTTGTCATAGTAAATCAGAATTCAGTACAACGAAAAAGCGTCAACCGGAAGCTCTTAATTATGATTAACCCTCAGGTATCAACATAAACAATGAAAGTGCAATCTGTTTAATTAAAAATGTAGGCTATCATAAACGATGCAAACACATAGATGTCAAGTATAACTTTATTAAAGAGAAATATTTAGATGATATATTGATTTAAGGTATGTTTCCTCTGATGAACAATATGCTGACATATTTACGAAAGCCTTGCCAAAAAATAAGTTCAATTACCTCAGATATAAAATAGGTGTTATTTTAAAAGCATATATTTAGACACTTTTTTTTGTGTATATATCAGCTGTTTAGTTCTTGCCACAGACAAGTCAACCTTATAGACCACGCTTTGACTGGGAGTAGCATTCGCCAAGGCTATGTAGTGACACTACATAACTACGTCTCTTGTGAGCGGTCAGTTGGAAGCACGTCGGAAGCCATTAAATTGTCAATTTTGAACGAGCCAATGAAAACTAGCCGACCTCTCTCCGCACCCCGCCACTTTTTGGCGATTTCGTTTTCATACTGACGTTTATTAAAGCGTGGTCTACAGGTTGACTGGTCTGTGGTTCTTGCATACCTGTTTTGTAATGTAAGTTATAGTTTTTCGTTGTAGTTAGTATTGATTTGTATAAAAGGCTTAAATTTAGTACGAGGGTTAAAATCGTTAAATTTACTGCCTTACTATGTTTGGTCTTTTGAACGCTAGGTGCGCTGTAGTGTTTACTGTGGTCTCCGTCAACCTAGCTCGGTCGCCTCCTATGAGCTGTACCGCCATTTGCTTTTCCGTTCCTTTGTTACATTTGTCTTGTAAAAATATCAATTCTGTTTTCTTACTGTTTAATATTAAAATATAACTAAATCTATCCAAGTTTTTCATTATTAAATAATTATAATAATACCTGGAACACACAGCGACATCTAGTCTCAAACTAAGCAAAGCTTGTATTATGGGTACAGGTAACATGTCAATAACCGAAAACGTAGATATAACAGTAAAGGAAAAAGGTTAAATATACAAGGTGAGATTTCGTAACCTCATTGCGTAAATAAAAAATAAGGGTTACATTTTCATAATAAATTATTTTATCTACAGTGTTATTTTATAATGTTAGGTTGCCTTCTTAACGCTATAGTAAACGTACGCGCCCGAGGCCTTGAAACGGAATGGGACGGCGGGCATGAATGGTGACTAGAGTTATTGGTTTTTTCGGAAAAGGTTTGTGTAGTCATATTTCCATATTTTTTTTTATAGAACGATACTAAAAGGAAACAAGACGGCTATCGGTTTTCTACCAAAAATCATTAAATTAAAATTTGGCTGGTCACTAAAATCTCACCCTGTATATGGACATAACGACTGCACGTATCCCCTGTTCTAGTCCTATAGTAACAGTCGGAACAAAGTAACCGGAACATATATTGTGCCGCAATCTGGTTTGCGGGCAGTAATAATGCGTGAAGTCGAAAATCGTACTGACAATTTGTTCACATACAAACATACTTTGTTGCGTTAATAAGTTTAAACAGGATCGGGCGAATCGTGTGAAATTGCACCTCAATAAACAGAACACCTGTCGCGATTTGCATGTGCTGTATTGAATATATACCTGTAATATCCTTCAGACGGTAACCGCCTATTGCTGAATTTGTGTATAACGTCTGAAAATTTGAAATCGCATGAATTTTAGAGAGTCGTCTGTGCCGATAAATTATGTCTAATTGTTTTAAAACTATATTAGATTTTTGCAACTTCCCGCACCTGTTTTCTCTTTTCGAGAACGATGTTCGAAAACAATTTTCACACACGACGGGACGGAGACGACGCGTTGAATTTAGGTTTTGAGATTATGCGTATGTTACAGTTTCCCTCTAAAAACTACTGAACCGATTTTGATGAGGTTTTTCGTATTACATAGGTATAACCTCAGAGCAGATTCTTGTACCTACACGTTATGGATATAGAAATCAGGAGGCTCTACAGTGGACGTGTTCCTCTAAACCGACTGGGGTTTTAGTATCACTTCAAAGCAGGTTTTGGCCATTAAGGGCGCTAAAGTTAATTTATTTTTTTAAATCAGCGGGGTTGCTTTTGATTCTGTTTTAATATTATATAGATACGACCTCAAAGCCAGTTATTATAGGAGTGTGTAAGGGCGAATTTCCATATAATAATAATAATAATAATAATAATAATAATAATAATAATAATAATAATAATAATAATAATAATAATAATAATAATAATAATAATAATAATAATAATAATAATAATAATAATAATAATATTAATAATAATAATAATAATAATAATAATAATACATGGGACTTCCCACACAGCGCCATCTAGTCCCAAAGTAAGCAAGTATTATGCTTGTGTTATGGATTACTAGACAACTGATATAAATACTTAAATAATATTTATAATATATACATATATAAATATTTTTGCGAAGACACCACACACATATAACAACCAAAACCCGGTACCAGTGTCAATATTCATCATATAAATACTGACCCGACCTGGGATTCGAACCCGGGACCTCCAGCTTCGTAGGCAGAGTCGCTGCCCACTAGGCTAAGCGGTCGTCTTAATTAAGTCGTCTTAAGCGGTGTTAACGGTTGCATACCACTAAACCTTAACCTACTGGCACAAGAATTATATAATAGTCAGATCAGCAAAAACTAGGTATAAGGGTATTGGCCGCTTATACCTACTAAAGTCCAAATCGGCGACCTCTATGTCGCAACAACGCGTAATTTTTGTATAAAGTTTATTAAATTTATTTTATTAGTAAATTCATTTTTGTTTTACTACAACATCTACTGGTCGGCGAGGCGCAGCTGAAGACACGACAACCTTCCCTTCTTTCTACAAGTAATAGAGTCAGACAGATGTCAATTTTCCTACGAAATCCAAACCCATCCGTCCAACCCCTACATAGGTTTTTAATTTTTATACGAACAAAAAACTTAAATACGTGCGGTTTTTTTTCGAAATCGTTTAATTTTTCATAACATATTCAACATGAAACTGATTGCATTTTCACATGTTGTGAAAAATAAAAAAAATAAAATTTAATAATACCTGGGACATCCCATGGAGAATCATAATATAATTTTAATTGTATTTTGCATGATTTTTTTTTTCTTATATGTATCAAAATATTTGAAAAATTAAAAACGTATAAACCTAGTTTTTTCTGATCTGAACACTATATAAATTTTTTGCAGCAATCGGTTAAGGTTTAACAGGGTGGAATCGTTAACGTCGTTTGTATGGAAATTTGCCACCGCACACTTCTCGTAGATAAAGTCATGGATTCTGTAAATAATCATCAAATAAAATATAAATAACTGGCATAGGTACATACAGCTGGAGTCGTTGCAAGTAAAAAGAGAAGTTAATTACTTAATTTTTTTTTACACAGTCACATTTTTTAATGTAACTTTTGTATGTGACGAAATCACAATTTTATCTAAAACCACTCCAAAAAGAACTAATTATATCCTACGAATAGTTAAAATCTCTTAGGGGTATATTCAATAACATAGATTTCCTACACAATTTCAACGTCGAAAATTCTCTTACATCTCATGATTATGTCTATAAACTTTGAAGTGAATTAACTGCAGATAATACGGCGGTTAACTTGCGCGAAAGTGTGTCAGCTACGAAGCTTTTGATGTGGCAACTTGTTTTCACTATCTGATTTTCCTTGTAGCTTATGAACACAGGATATTCCAAACACTTCCTGTATTATAACAAGAAAGCAATTTGTTTTATATTTTCACGATCCCAAGTTCTGTCTGAGCATCTGCAGATCACTTTGACTTTAATAATATATTTGATAATAATAATAATACACAGGACATCGCACACAGCGCCATCTAGTCCCAAAGTAAGCAAACATTACGCTTGACACTGACAACCCTATTTCCTTGTTTATTTGACTTCCGTTTGGTTGTCATCACTACTCGAATTCGACTTTTCGTTGTCATGTGCGCCGCCTCATATATTCGAAGGGTCAGAGGTTCTAGCTCTTTTTAATAGATTTCGTCTATCAACCGCCGTTTATCTTTTGTTGTGCTGAAAATTGTAGTGTAAAAATATCAGTAATAAAATTCAGGCAATCCATATTTCCAATTTTCTTGTTTTTAGTTCACATTATGCATACGCCTTCATTCCATTTTGTTTGACAAATACAATAGTGTACGAAGTTCAATAATTAGGGCATCGGTAATTACTTAAAAGTGACGAAACATTTTTATACCGTTCACGATGAATTACTAGATCAATAATGTCAAGTAAATAACTACTAGCTCTAAGCCCCCTCACCCTAAGGGAGGCCTAAGCCCTTGCAGTGGGGTATAATGGGCTGATGGAATGGAATGGAAAAAGTCACTACTTGGCTTTATTGACACAGAAAATTGTATTGCCTTGTCTAAGTGTATTACTGTGAGTTATAAGAGATTGTGCAGTGGCCGTGTAGTGGCGAATTTCCATACGAACGGCGTTAACGGTTGCACCCCACTAAACCTTAATCGGTTGTGAAAATTAAAAAAAAAATTTAAAATTTCATTAGTTTCATTTTGAACATGTGAAGAACGAAACAATTTCTTGAAATCATATTTTCTTGATTCAAGAAATATTTTTTTCTGTGGACGCTTTATCAAAGCGAATATATAAACAAGTAACTCGACATTTTACTTGATTATAGTTTGTCATACATACATAAAAAAGGCATCATAAGGCATGGTTCGAATCCGGGCGTGTACCAATGAGTTTTTCTGACTTAAGTACATTAACTATCACTGACTCCGTGCCTCGGAGAGCACATTAAGCAGTCGGTCCCGGACGCTATCAATAGATGGCGATCGTTACAATCCCCAACCCGCAGTGGAGTAGCGTGGTGGATTTAAGCTCCAAACCCCCTCCTCACCCTGGGGGAGGCCTAAGCCCCTGCAGTGGGGAAAACGGGCTGATGATGATGATGACATAAAAACATTAAATCTATATTTTCATAAAAATGTAACTGATGCCTAAACATTAGCAGTGCTCATAATGGCTATTTTAACAACTGGTTATTGCTGTTGTCATAGAAGTAGTAATATTATAATAGTAAGACAAGAACTAGCGCTATTTAAATGATGTTCTGAACACGTTAAGTCGCGAAAGCTTTTGGAAGGCAAGCGGCGAAGTATGGGAGGGAAACACGTTCAATGACAGTAAATCTCGGGAATTTATTTATTTATTTACTTAAAGTGAACCACACAGCGCATCACCTTAATAGATAGTTTACAAATACTTAAACAACTAAACATTGGCCAATAATGGGTATTATTCTGTTACATATATGACGACCGCATAGCCTAGTGGGCAGCGACCCTGTCTGCAAAGTTGGAGGTCCCGGGTTCGAATCCCAGGTCGGGTCAGTATTTATATGACGAATATTAATACTGACACCGGGTCTTGGTTGTTATATGTATGTGGTGTCTTCGCTTGGTACCCAAAATACAAGCTAATGCTTAGTTTGGGACCTAGACGTTGTTGTGATTGTATGTATTACATATTTACGTACAGTGTGTACCTGTTATTGAATAAGTGTGGACAGATGTGTAGGTGAGGTGGACATGTGTGTGTGTGTGTGTGTTTTGTAATTATTAATTTAGTTATTTATTTATTTAATGCTTTATTTCTGATTGTTTAGAAGAGAAAGAAGTATAGCGTTTTGAAATGAGTTTTTTGTGGAACGAGATATGTCTAAACTTAAACTCGTCGTATTCTGTGACTGACTGAATTTGTGGCACAGGAAATAGAGCGCCGTAGTTATCGACAGCGTTATCTTATAATATTATTACTACTTCTATGACAACAGCAAAAACAAGTAGTTGAAACATAGTCGTAATGAACACTACTACTAAACGTAAAAATATAGTTAGCTTTGTCGTATATGAATAATAGTGGTCGTACCCGGCTTCGCCCGGGTGGACTACGGAAACGTTCCTCTTCCCGTTCCACGCATTAGTACATTGCACTCGTCCGAAGTCGGGGTGGGTCGCTAGTCCAACCATATAGTATCATTACACTATGGTATCATCGTCATCATCCAAACAAAGAAATTCTCTGGCGCGTCTAGCAACAAATTTGATTGCCATAAAAAAGGTTATAGTACGTCAATCTTAAAAGATACACATATGCTGTCGCGGACTTTTGGTTAGAATTTTTAAAGGGGAACAATTCCGTAATACACGATTTTTGCTTAACACCAACCGTTTACGCAGCGTGTGTAACGGAAGTCCTCAAAAGGAATAATTTTTCCCGTTTTGGCAACATTTTTCATTGATGCTCCGCTCCTATTGGTTGTAGCTAATGTAATAATAGCCTATAGCCTTTCTCAATAAATGAACTATTAAACACAAACAGAATTTCTCAATTCGAACTAGTAGTTCCTGACAACAAACAAACAAACAAACAAACAAACTGAAGGCGCCCACGAGTTCTTCTTTGAACTTCGTCTGGGCTCACTCCTGAAGCGTGAGCGTTTTAGTGGACTGTATTTATAGGTATAGCGAGGGGCGATAGCGAAAGGAGAGGAAAGACTAAAGGGACTGACCTTGACGCAGCAACACACATATAAGTCTTCGCTGTCAGCCAGGAGCTCCTCCAGTCACGGCGCGGCACCAACACGTAATCGGGCACACTCCACAGTTTATATATTATAGCGTTTGTTACACAATATTATTAGGTTTTTATATGAGTTTTAGGCGATAAGCGATTATGCGTTCAGCGTTTTATATTTTCAGTGCGTCACATAGGAAAGACAACAGCGGACTGAATGTAAAGGTAAAAGCGGGTAGTGAGGAAACGAGAATTAGGGATGCGGCGTAGCCATTGCCCCCGGCCATTGAAAGACTCGCTTATTAAGAACTAATAAGGAAAAATAAAAGAAAAATATTAAAATAAACTTAGAATTTAACAAAGAAAGCGGAGAATAAATGAAATTAAATTATTGCTATTGCGTGGGTAGAGGACAGAGACGCACGACTGGTCTCTTGTAAATTCCAGTTGCAGTCTTAACTGACGCAACACGGACCACTCCGTCGACTCCTGGGAATGTAGAAACTACTACGCCCAACGGCCAATGAAGGATAGGGGGGTATCATCAGTCATTACTATTACAATCGTACCCTTTTCGATTGGTTTAGAAGGTGTATTCCATTTCTCACGCGTTTTTAAAAGATGTAAGTACTCTAACTTCCATCTTTTTGAAAAAGATTGTACCATATTATCCAAAAGCTTATATCGTTTTACTAAATTACTAGAAAACTCTGTCTCATCTACAAAAGGTAAATGTTTTATTGGACTTGACATTAAAAAATGCGCGGGCGTTAGAGCAGAAGGCTCCGATGGATCAGAACTCAATAGCGTAAGCGGACGCGAATTCAGTTCGCACTCTATTTGCACCAATACTGTCAACAATTCTTCATATGTTAAAATCTGCGAACCTATTACGCGAAACAAATGAGTTTTAAACGCTTTGACGTAAGTCTCGACATGTCCATTAAAATGAGGACTGCGTGGAGGTATGAGTTTCCAGGTGATTCTGTTTTCTGATAACTCCTTTGCAAATGAAAAATTGTAATTTTCAGAACATAAAAATTTATAGAGTTCCTTAAGCGTATTTTTTGCTCCTATAAACGTCGTACCGTTATCAGAGTACATACACGAAACCGCACCCCGTCTGGCAAGAAAGCGTTTAAAAGCTGAAATGAATACGTGCGTTGTCAGATCTGAGGCTAACTCTATATGTACAGCGCGCGTTACGAGGCACACAAATATGCACAAATAGCATTTTATAGGACGAACACCGCGTTTTCTATAAGGCGTAATGCTGATTGGACCTGCATAATCTACAGCTGTATGCGTGAAAGCTTTAGTTTGCTGTACACGACAAGCTGGTAAATCAGACATCATAGGAAATGTATTTTTTGGATTAACCTTAAAACAAAAGTAACATTGATGAATAATTTTGCGAACGGTGTTTCGACAAGATAAAATCCAATAGCGTTGTCTAAGTATAGACATAAGTAGTTGCGGCCCAGTATGACAATGTTTCTCGTGATAATATTTTATTATGAGTTCGACAATATAGTCCTTTCGAGGTAATAAAATAGGATACTGCTGATCATAGGATAAGTCTGCATTACGCAGGCGTCCACCAACGCGCAACAATCCGTATTTATCTAGAAATGGGTTTAATTTTCTGATTTGAGGCGAACAGTTTTTATTTGAAATTAAACATTTTATATCGTCAGCGAAATATTTAGATTGCATAACCTTAATTATTTGAGTTTCAGCGAAATCAAATTGTGAACTGGTAATTACTTCAGCGCGAGGTAGTTTCTTTAAAAAGCGATAAATGTAAATAATAGAGCGAAGTAGAGCGTTCCACGAAGAAAAGCGTTGTGATAGCGTATACAAAGCATGAGGTTCTTCTTCGGCCGACGTAGCCAAAGCGATTACCTTAGATTCGGGTACTTCTATATTATCAGGAGGTTTGAACCTTTTAATAGGCCAACTTTCAGGTTCTTGCTGTAGCCATGAGGGACCATTAAACCATAATGGATGGTCAATTAAGCGTAAAGGTGTGATACCTAGAGACAAACAATCACTCGGATTATCGACTCCATTTACGTGATAAAAATGTCGCGGAGGAAGCGTATCAATAATTTTTGTAATTCGCGTAGCAACAAATGTTTTAAATTTATGCGGAGACGAGTGGATCCAGCATAGAGTCACCATAGAATCGGTGAAACAATAAATATCGTCAATATTATGACGAGGAGCGTATGTGTCGATGACTAGACGCGTTAATTTAGCCATAAGTAGCGCAGCGCACAACTCCAAGCGAGCGATAGAAACAACTTTAAGAGGCGCTACTTTAGATTTCGCGCAAACCAAACAAATAATAGGCGGGTTGTTAGCGTTAGATACGCGTAAATAAATAACTGCGCCATAAGCTTTTTCACTAGCGTCTGCAAAAGCGATTATAGAAATATTTGAATTTTCAGTTACACCTAAATGACGCGGGAATTTTAATTTAGCTAATTCAGGAAGTTCGGAAATATATTTATGCCAAATTTCAGCAATGTGCGGCGGCGTTGGTTCGTCCCAGTCCAATTTCAAAAGCCAAAGCTGCTGGATGAGAACCTTAGCAAATAATATGACCGGTGCGATAAACCCAATTATGTCATATTGACGAGCGATGACGGACAAAATATTTCGTTTTGTACATAGTCGCTCCTCTATGGACACGACAAAACTAAATTCATCAGTAGACGGAGACCACTGAAGTCCCAAAATCTTTAAATGTTGATCCTGTTCAAACTGAACAGCCGAACGGTAGCGATAAGACTCGGGCAACGAATCTAACAATTCAGCAGAATTACTAGACCATTTTACCAAATCAAAGCCCCCGGCTTTGAAGAGACCCAGCAACTCATTCTTAAGTTTGAGTGCGTCAGGTAGCGCGGGAACAGAATAACACACGTCGTCCATATAGGCGGCGCGCGGTACGAGATCCGCGGCGAGCGGGTATGTGTCTTGTTCTTCGGCGGCCAATTCGCGTACGACACGCATAGCGAGATAGGGACTGCTACGTAATCCAAAACAGACGCGATTGAACTCATACGTGACGAGAGGTTCCGTAGAGTTGTAACGATAAAGTATTTTTTGAAATTTGCGATGTTCTTCCTGAACCAAAATTTGCGAATACATCTGCTTGATGTCTGCTGAAAAAGCTATACTATAAAAGCGAAACATGAGTAATATTAAAAATAAGTCATTTTGTAGATTTTGCCCTGTATATAATATGTCGTTGAGTGATAGGCCAGAAGTGGTTTTGGCACTCGCGTCTAACACTATACGCAACTTCGTCGTGGTTTTGTCTTGACGCACGATGGCGTGGTGAGGGATGTAATAACCACTTTTAATATTATCATCATAAACTGAAGAGATATAATTTTTATCTAAATATTCTTTGATAACCGCGTTATATTCTAAGCGCAAAGTAGGCGAAGCATTAAGTTTTCGTTCCAAAGAAAAATATCTATTTTTAGCGATTGTATACGAGTCACCCAAAGAAGCAGAGTCGCGCGAAAAGGGAAGCGCGACGCTGTAGCGTCCAGACTTGTCTCGCGACAAATTATCTTTAAATATAATTTCGCATTCACGATCCTCAGCATTAAGGACAGGCGCGGTATGAACTTCTTCAAGTTGCCAAAATTTTTGTAAAATCGTATTTATACATGGTTGAGTAACAGCGCAACAAGCAAGAGATATGTTACTGGGATTATTTTCAATATCTACATTGCCTATAATCATATAACCGAAGACAGTCTCGAAAGCTGTCGGCATACCCGGAGGCCCCGTTACACGGCCCGACAGTAAAATTTGTGAAAACATCGAACCCCCCAACAAAAGATCGATATCACCCGGAACCGAGTAATATTTATCAGCGAGCGTAACATTATTTAAATAGGTAAATGAAGTAGTATTTATATGAGCGGTAGGTATTTTATCCGTAATTCGATCGATTACAAAAGCGTTAATAGAATATTTAATATTTTTATTTATTAATGATGACACTTTAAGTGTTAACATGCCCTTAATTGAACTAGCGGAGCCACCTATGCCCTTAACGACCGATCTAATAATTTTATTATAGCGTAAATTTAATAATTTGCAGCAATCTGTGGTTATGAAATTATTTTGTGAAGCTGTGTCCACTAGACCTCTAATAGTATGTAAGTTACCCAAGTTATCTTCAGTGTTTAATTGAACAGTTCCTAATAAACAAGTGTTCAAGCGTTCAGAACTAGATTTAATATTACAAAGAGATATTTTATTATCGTGTGACGCATCCACTGTGGGCGCAGGCGTCTGAAACCGGTTAGCGGGGCCGCCGGCGGCAGCCGAGTGCTTCAGCGTTTCAGAGAATTCCGCACGAACGTTTACGGTTTGCGGTTCCGTATGCGACTTCATTTTTCTACATAAAAGTGAATGATGTTTGCATCCACAGTAGCGACATAAAACTGTAGATTTACAAGCGAAACTTACATGATATAAACTCAAACAATTAGAACATCCATTTCGTTTTTTAATAAAATTAATACGATCATTAATTGAAAGGCGTTTAAAAAATCACATTTATATAATTGTGTATGTGTGGTTTGTTTACAGCATACACAAGCATTATCCACTACGACAAATGAATGCGTAGGCTTCGAGTAATTTTGTTCTGCGTTATTTTTACCATACTTCTTTGGCGGGGTAGAAGTAGTAGATATAGAAGAAGGCGTGCGATCCAATATTTTGGATTGTTCATGAAGAAAACCGATTAAACTATTATACGTAGGTATGGATTCGTCACGTTTTAACATTTCAAAGGCGCGCGATGTTTCCGAATCCAGTTTCTTAAGTGCTACGTGGAGTAATATGAAATCCGTCAAATCAGACAATTTCAAAGATTTCAAACTAGCGACCGCGGCGGCGAATTTATCTAAAAATAATTCTATATTTTTTGAAGAGGCGTAACTAGCAGCTTTAAAATTAAATAATTGATCCAAATAAGCGGAAGCGAGACAACGTTTATCCTCATATTTTTTAACCAAAGTTGACCAAATCTTTTCGTAATTTTCCCCGGTGGGAGTGATTCCGGAGCACACTGATAAAGCACGACCAGAAAGTTTTCCTATTAAGTATTGCACCCTTTCGTGATCTGTTAAGTTTTCGTTTACATGAATAGTATTTTTGAAATTTTCATAAAACATTGGCCACTCAACAGGATCACCAGAAAACGACAATAACTCCAACTTAGGTAATTTTATAGTACTCTTCTTGCTTTCAGAATTGTTACCAGTATCGTTGCATGTAGACTCAGGAACTTTAAGAGCGTTAATTTTGCTTTCGACCCGCTTAATACGGCAATATAAATCATCAAACGCATTCCAAGATTGAAAATTAGGTACCGCGTCAGGATTCACAGTCAGCTCAAGCAAATTGATTTGTTTTACTAAATCAGAACATTCATCGCGAATTGATTCCAATGTAATAATACTGGACAAAAACAATTCTTCTGATACTGTATCTTCAAAGGCGTTTTTTGCGTAATTATAGATGTATTGCAACCGACCAAACATTGATTCACGTTGCGCAGTTAACATCTTTATTCGTATTTTAATATCTGCCTCTTGCAGTGTTACTTTACCTTTTGTAGGCATATTTGAAGTTAAATATATTTATAGAATCAAAACTGAAAACGTAAGAAACTAGACGATTCAATAAATGTCGCAATTACTGCCTGTAACATGCACACGCGGCACGCACACACAAGGTACGCGCGTAGATGCGACGCGATGTTTACCTACCTACAAAGCGAAATAATTATAAATTCTTAGATAAAATTTTGATATAAAATAATTTTATATTTATATAAAGCGTTTCGTGCGAGAAATGGAATCTACCTTGTTCAGTAAAGACTGACAGAGTAAGAATAGCGTAGTTTAAAAGAATTGTATGAAGGGAAGCGTGCAGCGAGTTATTTTAAAACTTTTGGTATAGACCAGAATTTTATGAAGCGAGCGTGTTCAGAAGAACAAATTATTTTTTAAACCTTCGGTTCGAAGGAACATATTATTTTTTAAACCTTCGGATCGAAGGACCATATTATTATGAAGGCGCCCACGAGTTCTTCTTTGAACTTCGTCTGGGCTCACTCCTGAAGCGTGAGCGTTTTAGTGGACTGTATTTATAGGTATAGCGAGGGGCGATAGCGAAAGGAGAGGAAAGACTAAAGGGACTGACCTTGACGCAGCAACACACATATAAGTCTTCGCTGTCAGCCAGGAGCTCCTCCAGTCAGGCGGCGGCGCGGCACCAACACGTAATCGGGCACACTCCACAGTTTATATATTATAGCGTTTGTTACACAATATTATTAGGTTTTTATATGAGTTTTAGGCGATAAGCGATTATGCGTTCAGCGTTTTATATTTTCAGTGCGTCACATAGGAAAGACAACAGCGGACTGAATGTAAAGGTAAAAGCGGGTAGTGAGGAAACGAGAATTAGGGATGCGGCGTAGCCATTGCCCCCGGCCATTGAAAGACTCGCTTATTAAGAACTAATAAGGAAAAATAAAAGAAAAATATTAAAATAAACTTAGAATTTAACAAAGAAAGCGGAGAATAAATGAAATTAAATTATTGCTATTGCGTGGGTAGAGGACAGAGACGCACGACTGGTCTCTTGTAAATTCCAGTTGCAGTCTTAACTGACGCAACACGGACCACTCCGTCGACTCCTGGGAATGTAGAAACTACTACGCCCAACGGCCAATGAAGGATAGGGGGGTATCATCAGTCATTACTATTACAATCGTACCCTTTTCGATTGGTTTAGAAGGTGTATTCCATTTCTCACGCGTTTTTAAAAGATGTAAGTACTCTAACTTCCATCTTTTTGAAAAAGATTGTACCATATTATCCAAAAGCTTATATCGTTTTACTAAATTACTAGAAAACTCTGTCTCATCTACAAAAGGTAAATGTTTTATTGGACTTGACATTAAAAAATGCGCGGGCGTTAGAGCAGAAGGCTCCGATGGATCAAAACTCAATAGCGTAAGCGGACGCGAATTCAGTTCGCACTCTATTTGCACCAATACTGTCAACAATTCTTCATATGTTAAAATCTGCGAACCTATTACGCGAAACAAATGAGTTTTAAACGCTTTGACGTAAGTCTCGACATGTCCATTAAAATGAGGACTGCGTGGAGGTATGAGTTTCCAGGTGATTCTGTTTTCTGATAACTCCTTTGCAAATGAAAAATTGTAATTTTCAGAACATAAAAATTTATAGAGTTCCTTAAGCGTATTTTTTGCTCCTATAAACGTCGTACCGTTATCAGAGTACATACACGAAACCGCACCCCGTCTGGCAAGAAAGCGTTTAAAAGCTGAAATGAATACGTGCGTTGTCAGATCTGAGGCTAACTCTATATGTACAGCGCGCGTTACGAGGCACACAAATATGCACAAATAGCATTTTATAGGACGAACACCGCGTTTTCTATAAGGCGTAATGCTGATTGGACCTGCATAATCTACAGCTGTATGCGTGAAAGCTTTAGTTTGCTGTACACGACAAGCTGGTAAATCAGACATCATAGGAAATGTATTTTTTGGATTAACCTTAAAACAAAAGTAACATTGATGAATAATTTTGCGAACGGTGTTTCGACAAGATAAAATCCAATAGCGTTGTCTAAGTATAGACATAAGTAGTTGCGGCCCAGTATGACAATGTTTCTCGTGATAATATTTTATTATGAGTTCGACAATATAGTCCTTTCGAGGTAATAAAATAGGATACTGCTGATCATAGGATAAGTCTGCATTACGCAGGCGTCCACCAACGCGCAACAATCCGTATTTATCTAGAAATGGGTTTAATTTTCTGATTTGAGGCGAACAGTTTTTATTTGAAATTAAACATTTTATATCGTCAGCGAAATATTTAGATTGCATAACCTTAATTATTTGAGTTTCAGCGAAATCAAATTGTGAACTGGTAATTACTTCAGCGCGAGGTAGTTTCTTTAAAAAGCGATAAATGTAAATAATAGAGCGAAGTAGAGCGTTCCACGAAGAAAAGCGTTGTGATAGCGTATACAAAGCATGAGGTTCTTCTTCGGCCGACGTAGCCAAAGCGATTACCTTAGATTCGGGTACTTCTATATTATCAGGAGGTTTGAACCTTTTAATAGGCCAACTTTCAGGTTCTTGCTGTAGCCATGAGGGACCATTAAACCATAATGGATGGTCAATTAAGCGTAAAGGTGTGATACCTAGAGACAAACAATCACTCGGATTATCGACTCCATTTACGTGATAAAAATGTCGCGGAGGAAGCGTATCAATAATTTTTGTAATTCGCGTAGCAACAAATGTTTTAAATTTATGCGGAGACGAGTGGATCCAGCATAGAGTCACCATAGAATCGGTGAAACAATAAATATCGTCAATATTATGACGAGGAGCGTATGTGTCGATGACTAGACGCGTTAATTTAGCCATAAGTAGCGCAGCGCACAACTCCAAGCGAGCGATAGAAACAACTTTAAGAGGCGCTACTTTAGATTTCGCGCAAACCAAACAAATAATAGGCGGGTTGTTAGCGTTAGATACGCGTAAATAAATAACTGCGCCATAAGCTTTTTCACTAGCGTCTGCAAAAGCGATTATAGAAATATTTGAATTTTCAGTTACACCTAAATGACGCGGGAATTTTAATTTAGCTAATTCAGGAAGTTCGAAAATATATTTATGCCAAATTTCAGCAATGTGCGGCGGCGTTGGTTCGTCCCAGTCCAATTTCAAAAGCCAAAGCTGCTGGATGAGAACCTTAGCAAATAATATGACCGGTGCGATAAACCCAATTATGTCATATTGACGAGCGATGACGGACAAAATATTTCGTTTTGTACATAGTCGCTCCTCTATGGACACGACAAAACTAAATTCATCAGTAGACGGAGACCACTGAAGTCCCAAAATCTTTAAATGTTGATCCTGTTCAAACTGAACAGCCGAACGGTAGCGATAAGACTCGGGCAACGAATCTAACAATTCAGCAGAATTACTAGACCATTTTACCAAATCAAAGCCCCCGGCTTTGAAGAGACCCAGCAACTCATTCTTAAGTTTGAGTGCGTCAGGTAGCGCGGGAACAGAATAACACACGTCGTCCATATAGGCGGCGCGCGGTACGAGATCCGCGGCGAGCGGGTATGTGTCTTGTTCTTCGGCGGCCAATTCGCGTACGACACGCATAGCGAGATAGGGACTGCTACGTAATCCAAAACAGACGCGATTGAACTCATACGTGACGAGAGGTTCCGTAGAGTTGTAACGATAAAGTATTTTTTGAAATTTGCGATGTTCTTCCTGAACCAAAATTTGCGAATACATCTGCTTGATGTCTGCTGAAAAAGCTATACTATAAAAGCGAAACATGAGTAATATTAAAAATAAGTCATTTTGTAGATTTTGCCCTGTATATAATATGTCGTTGAGTGATAGGCCAGAAGTGGTTTTGGCACTCGCGTCTAACACTATACGCAACTTCGTCGTGGTTTTGTCTTGACGCACGATGGCGTGGTGAGGGATGTAATAACCACTTTTAATATTATCATCATAAACTGAAGAGATATAATTTTTATCTAAATATTCTTTGATAACCGCGTTATATTCTAAGCGCAAAGTAGGCGAAGCATTAAGTTTTCGTTCCAAAGAAAAATATCTATTTTTAGCGATTGTATACGAGTCACCCAAAGAAGCAGAGTCGCGCGAAAAGGGAAGCGCGACGCTGTAGCGTCCAGACTTGTCTCGCGACAAATTATCTTTAAATATAATTTCGCATTCACGATCCTCAGCATTAAGGACAGGCGCGGTATGAACTTCTTCAAGTTGCCAAAATTTTTGTAAAATCGTATTTATACAGGGTTGAGTAACAGCGCAACAAGCAAGAGATATGTTACTGGGATTATTTTCAATATCTACATTGCCTATAATCATATAACCGAAGACAGTCTCGAAAGCTGTCGGCATACCCGGAGGCCCCGTTACACGGCCCGACAGTAAAATTTGTGAAAACATCGAACCCCCCAACAAAAGATCGATATCACCCGGAACCGAGTAATATTTATCAGCGAGCGTAACATTATTTAAATAGGTAAATGAAGTAGTATTTATATGAGCGGTAGGTATTTTATCCGTAATTCGATCGATTACAAAAGCGTTAATAGAATATTTAATATTTTTATTTATTAATGATGACACTTTAAGTGTTAACATGCCCTTAATTGAACTAGCGGAGCCACCTATGCCCTTAACGACCGATCTAATAATTTTATTATAGCGTAAATTTAATAATTTGCAGCAATCTGTGGTTATGAAATTATTTTGTGAAGCTGTGTCCACTAGACCTCTAATAGTATGTAAGTTACCCAAGTTATCTTCAGTGTTTAATTGAACAGTTCCTAATAAACAAGTGTTCAAGCGTTCAGAACTAGATTTAATATTACAAAGAGATATTTTATTATCGTGTGACGCATCCACTGTGGGCGCAGGCGTCTGAAACCGGTTAGCGGGGCCGCCGGCGGCAGCCGAGTGCTTCAGCGTTTCAGAGAATTCCGCACGAACGTTTACGGTTTGCGGTTCCGTATGCGACTTCATTTTTCTACATAAAAGTGAATGATGTTTGCATCCACAGTAGCGACATAAAACTGTAGATTTACAAGCGAAACTTACATGATATAAACTCAAACAATTAGAACATCCATTTCGTTTTTTAATAAAATTAATACGATCATTAATTGAAAGGCGTTTAAAAAATCACATTTATATAATTGTGTATGTGTGGTTTGTTTACAGCATACACAAGCATTATCCACTACGACAAATGAATGCGTAGGCTTCGAGTAATTTTGTTCTGCGTTATTTTTACCATACTTCTTTGGCGGGGTAGAAGTAGTAGATATAGAAGAAGGCGTGCGATCCAATATTTTGGATTGTTCATGAAGAAAACCGATTAAACTATTATACGTAGGTATGGATTCGTCACGTTTTAACATTTCAAAGGCGCGCGATGTTTCCGAATCCAGTTTCTTAAGTGCTACGTGGAGTAATATGAAATCCGTCAAATCAGACAATTTCAAAGATTTCAAACTAGCGACCGCGGCGGCGAATTTATCTAAAAATAATTCTATATTTTTTGAAGAGGCGTAACTAGCAGCTTTAAAATTAAATAATTGATCCAAATAAGCGGAAGCGAGACAACGTTTATCCTCATATTTTTTAACCAAAGTTGACCAAATCTTTTCGTAATTTTCCCCGGTGGGAGTGATTCCGGAGCACACTGATAAAGCACGACCAGAAAGTTTTCCTATTAAGTATTGCACCCTTTCGTGATCTGTTAAGTTTTCGTTTACATGAATAGTATTTTTGAAATTTTCATAAAACATTGGCCACTCAACAGGATCACCAGAAAACGACAATAACTCCAACTTAGGTAATTTTATAGTACTCTTCTTGCTTTCAGAATTGTTACCAGTATCGTTGCATGTAGACTCAGGAACTTTAAGAGCGTTAATTTTGCTTTCGACCCGCTTAATACGGCAATATAAATCATCAAACGCATTCCAAGATTGAAAATTAGGTACCGCGTCAGGATTCACAGTCAGCTCAAGCAAATTGATTTGTTTTACTAAATCAGAACATTCATCGCGAATTGATTCCAATGTAATAATACTGGACAAAAACAATTCTTCTGATACTGTATCTTCAAAGGCGTTTTTTGCGTAATTATAGATGTATTGCAACCGACCAAACATTGATTCACGTTGCGCAGTTAACATCTTTATTCGTATTTTAATATCTGCCTCTTGCAGTGTTACTTTACCTTTTGTAGGCATATTTGAAGTTAAATATATTTATAGAATCAAAACTGAAAACGTAAGAAACTAGACGATTCAATAAATGTCGCAATTACTGCCTGTAACATGCACACGCGGCACGCACACACAAGGTACGCGCGTAGATGCGACGCGATGTTTACCTACCTACAAAGCGAAATAATTATAAATTCTTAGATAAAATTTTGATATAAAATAATTTTATATTTATATAAAGCGTTTCGTGCGAGAAATGGAATCTACCTTGTTCAGTAAAGACTGACAGAGTAAGAATAGCGTAGTTTAAAAGAATTGTATGAAGGGAAGCGTGCAGCGAGTTATTTTAAAACTTTTGGTATAGACCAGAATTTTATGAAGCGAGCGTGTTCAGAAGAACAAATTATTTTTTAAACCTTCGGTTCGAAGGAACATATTATTTTTTAAACCTTCGGATCGAAGGACCATATTATTATGAAGGCGCCCACGAGTTCTTCTTTGAACTTCGTCTGGGCTCACTCCTGAAGCGTGAGCGTTTTAGTGGACTGTATTTATAGGTATAGCGAGGGGCGATAGCGAAAGGAGAGGAAAGACTAAAGGGACTGACCTTGACGCAGCAACACACATATAAGTCTTCGCTGTCAGCCAGGAGCTCCTCCAGTCAGGCGGCGGCGCGGCACCAACACGTAATCGGGCACACTCCACAGTTTATATATTATAGCGTTTGTTACACAATATTATTAGGTTTTTATATGAGTTTTAGGCGATAAGCGATTATGCGTTCAGCGTTTTATATTTTCAGTGCGTCACATAGGAAAGACAACAGCGGACTCAAACAAACAAACAAACTCTTCAGCTTTATAGTATTAGTATAGATTTTTGAACATATTTTTTTTGGTAAATACGTGTTCGTGTTTTCGTTTGAATGCATAATAAGCAAAAAGCCTAAAACCGAAGTTGATGATATGTGTATAATTAGAACACAAATAATTTACATCGGGGTGTCATAAAAGAGATTAGATGTGATAAATTTAATTTAGAAGATGTAACTGACTGACTGACCGGGTGGCCGAGTGGTTAGAAACCCTAACTGCAGAGCCGAGGGTCGCGGTTTCGATTCCCGCCCGAGACAAATATTTGTGTGCATGAACATGTCTATTTGTTTCGAGTCTGGGCGTAAAAGTATCTATATTTGTGTATATTATTAAAAAAAAGAATATTTAAGTATGGATATCAGTCGCCTAGTACCCCATAATACAAGCATAATACTTGCTTACTTTAGGACTAGATGGAGCTATGTGGAATGTCCCAGACATTATTATATTATTATTATAATAATAATAACGTATACATCACAACAACGTCTAGGCCCTAAACAAGCATTAGCTTGTATTTTGGATACCAAGCGTAGACACCACATACATATAACAACCAATACCCGGTACCAGTACCAATATTCATCATACAAATACTGACCCGACCTGGGATTTGAACCCGGGACCTCCAGCTTCGTAAGCAGGGCAGCATAAGCGGTCGTCGTTATTACCTAAGAAATACGCGTTAATGTGAAAAATGTATGCGGTTAGGTTTAATTAAAATACAAAGAAAAAGGTCATCATCAAAAACATATGAACAAGCAAACGCAATGCAAGTTCTGAATATCGGCGTTAAATTATAAGGATAAGAAACTGTAAATTTAGGTGCGCTTGTCGAAATTATTTTTGTTGTTAATGAAATACAAAGGTAACATCATCTATATATCGCGTGATTAAACTAAAATTAAAAAACAACTGTAAATCATCACAGATTGACAGTTTTGTTGATTTTTTTTGGTGGTTATAATTTTAAAAGTGCGTGATTAAGATTTTTTTTATTTTTCTGATAACTGTCTCTACTTTTGTCATTATCCGTTTCCGGGTTAACGTTGATTTTTGGGACATCCTGTATAATCATCGTCGCTTTTTAACGTACATTAAGCACTAATGAAATGCCACCTAGTTTTTCGTAGAGCCATGCCACCTCGAGGTACGCAAAGTAACTGGTGTAGTTGTTTGGAGGGTGCTACGCGAAGGCTTTGTCTGGGAACTGAACAATGTAATACAGCTAAAACTTTCAGGTAATAGGTGTTTCTCTGTTGTAGTCAATGTACTAAGGCAGTTTAATTTATTTTTACACTCTAACCGAGTTTACATAGCACAACTCACATAGCATAGATTGGGAATTCGGATAACTTTATTTTCCGAGGATCGTGGCTTGATAATAATCTAATAATGAATACATTTTTCCATTCCATTCCATCAGCCTTTTTTTATATCCCACTGCAGGGGCTTAGAACTCCCCTC
The DNA here is from genome assembly GCA_949709985.1 of Luffia ferchaultella. NCBI lineage: Eukaryota > Metazoa > Arthropoda > Insecta > Lepidoptera > Psychidae > Luffia > Luffia ferchaultella. The sequence goes on from OX453267.1 coordinate 3,946,338, forward strand.
AAGATGAGAGGGCTTGGAGTTTAAATCCGCCAAGCTGCTACAATGCGGGTTGGCGGATTGTAACGACCGCCATTTATTGACAGCAACCGGGACCGACTGTTTAACGTGCTCTCCGAGGCACGGAAGCAGTGATAGTTACTTAAGTCAGAAAAAACTCAGTGGTACACGCCCGGATTCGAACCACGGCCACATGGCCTTATAGATTTGAAACAGGTTCGCTGCGTTCGGGCTATCACGACACAAATACATTTTACTACTACTTACTACAGTTATTGGAAGTTAAATTGAATCGATTAGACAGCGGTTCGAAAAACTTCACTGAGCGAAATACTAACTAAAATAAGCTAGTTATTACTAAAATACGTGTAATTCCTACTATAGCAAAACTATTGTGTTACAAATCCGATATTGTAGTATATTTCTATAAAAATTAGTAAATATAATATTTTCTATGATTTATTCGACATTTCCCGAATATACTTATTCCAGTAGATATCGCAATGTAATTATTCTTGTTATTATTAAAATTTTGTAATAACTGATTTGCAACATTAATTTTAAGAAACCTGTTTAAAAGACTATAGAAATAATTCTGTCGGGAATCATAACCTGATTTTATGATATCTGCAAAACTTTTTTTTTAATTTATAAGGTTTAAAACTATTACAATGATGTCCACGTTAACGAAATTAAACCCATTCATCATTTAAATATTCGTTAATACAATAGTAGCTTGCTTCACGAGTTGAATTTTAATATGCTTTATTATAGACTAGCGACCCTCTCCGGCTTCGCACGGGTAGCAGAGCATATAAGCCGTAGTGTTTTTTTCTGTCGTAGTGTCCTATCAGCTTGTTGCGTCGAACATGTGGATTGAATTTAATTAGATTTAAATGTAACGAAATTGGAGTATTTTTAATGTATTTTATTTCCTATTCTATAAATATTTCAAAAAGTAAAGAATAAATACATAAAAACAAACTGCAGTATTTCTTTGTACATAAAATTGATAACTTCTGCTTAGTTTTACATCACGCGAGTCGCGTCGGTCCGGCCACTTGTCGCGCGATAATTTTTATTTCGCGATATCTCCAAATATATTAATTTGAATTGTATGGTTTTATAGGAAATTACAATGTGCATGAAATGCTGAAGATAAATAACGTATTTAATTTGATAAAGATTAATACTGTATCCGTATAAATTGCTTTCCAATCACCTCAACACATGACACCATTTTTTGAACATAAAAATAGGTATAGTAAGGTATCCATAAAAGATAGACATATGCCGTCGCGGACTTTTCTTTAGCCCTATAAAAGAAGAACAATTCCTCAGTACATTATTTTGTTATATTTCAAAGGGCTTAAGAGCGTTTTCGATGAAAGGTCCCAGTCGGCTAGATTTTTTCCGACGTCTTCAACGATAATCGTCATATTTCAACTAATTTGCATAAAACATTAATAAATTATACCCATTAACCCTTCCTCTTGAATCACTCCGCCCATTGGTGTCAACCATTATGCCAATCCGTTCAGTAGTTTTTGAGTTTATCGCTTTCAGACCGACATACAGACAGACGCGGCGGAGCACTTTATTTTATAATATGTAGTGATTAGAATTTATTGCTGACATTTCTTTTGGAATCCTATTGTAAAAACGGATACAATTTTGAATCAAAAAATTATTGGCCTTCGAAATTCTGAAACTGGGAATGGATAACATATGCTTAAGCCGTATATTTAAATTGTGTCCATCTACCTCAGAGAAGGTACATAAATACATCAATTATATAGTCTATAAGAATGTTACTTCCTTTAAAGTGTGCTCTTTGACAATTTTTAGATTTAAATTTATATGCAGCTCAAATAGCCCTTTTCTGCAGAACAAATATTATTTGAATGTCAGCGGCCTTTCCTCAGAACAGAATGTCATAAGACATTATCCTATGATAGTACATAAAATACGGTACAATAGATGGCGGTCGTTACTATTCGCCAACCCGCATTGGAGCAGCGTGGTGGATAAAAGCTTCACGCCTTCATCTTGAGTGGAGGCCTAAGCCCCTGCAGTGGGGTACAAAAAGGGCTGATTGAATGGAATGGAAGTACATAAAATAACCAACCAGCTTCGCTGTAGAAACATCGGTAATTTTTCTTATTCACTTGATTGTAAAAACAACAGAACTCAATTTACCAGCCACCTCCACAACATGTAGACCCTATTTTAAATTTTAGAGTAATTATAGTAGCGTGATGGAAACGCTAGATGTCTTTAGTGTGATCCACAGACAAATCAACCTTATAGACCACGTTTTGACAGGGAGTAGCATTCGCCAAGGCTATGTAGTGACACTACATAACTACGTCTCTTGTGAGCGGTCAGTTGGAAGCACGTCGGAAGCCATTAAATTGTCAATTTTGAACGAGCCAATGAAAACTAACCGACCTCTCCCCGCACCCCGCCAACAATATTACTGTTTTTTGTTTGAGATCTCATTTTAATAACATTAAAATTTCTAATCCCTACACGTTTCTTTCTCTATAAATAAACAAGTAATAAAGCTCTTGACCTCAGTATTCTATATCTAGGCCCACAGCCATACACGCCATTAAGAGCTGAAGAAACCTGCAAGATATCACTTTTAGGCTTCGTAGAACATAACAAACGTAGATATGTTGCGTAACATAACGGCAACGGCCAGCAAACGTACCGTAACACGAGGGGGGCTCGCAGAAAGTGAATTTTCTTGTAGGGTCGTAATACTTGACGGTTATTGCGTTATTTGATGAGGTTAAGGGAACTTCTGAAATTAATTCACTTAGCACAGTACGGTAATAAAGGTTAATGTTTGTTTCTTTGTTTTAATTACAGCTTTTTGCTGTTTCTGTCATTATTATAAACTTTGTGTAATGGAATTTTTGCGTTTAAAGGACATTAACATACTAGTATTTGTACTAAAATTGTTATAAAATATTGGGTCGAGAACATGTTCAGATTTTTTTTTCTGAATACGTATCTATATAAAAATATTTTGAATCGACTTCGAAAAAAACAGGTTCAGTATGTTATTTCAGTCCGCTGCTCCGCTCGCGTGGACTACACAGTTGTACCGTGACCCCTTTTTTCGGAATAAAAAGTAGCCTATGTCACTCTCCAGTGTATATATAAACTATATCCATGCGAAAAATTATAGCGGTCCCGGTACAACTGTGTAGTTCACGCGAGTGTAGCCACGGGCAGAAAGTTAGTTTGAGAATAAAATTTATCCCATGTTACTCGCTGATAATGTAGCTTTCTATAATAATGAAAAGAATTTTTAAAATCAATGTATTGAATGTAGTCTACTCGAGCGAAGCCGCGGACATAAAACTAGTATCTTTATAAATTATAGCTCACATGTTATTCTGATGTTAAAACTATATTATTCTAAAGTTTCATTAAAATTAATTCAGTAGTTTTTGCGTGAAAGAGCAACAAACATCCATACAAACGAACTTTCGTGCTTATAATATTAGTAGGATTGAGGTTGAAATACGAAATTGTTGTTTGATATAGAGGAAAATCAAACGACAAATCACTAAACAAAAAGCATTTATTTAATCGAAATAATTATCCATATCCTGTGCGAGTTTCTGTCATGTAATAGAAGATCATGAAACCCTTTGCGATAAAACTCTGGGGAGCAGAATTCAAACAAAGTTCGTAAAAGCGATTTCTACTGCTTCTCGGGAATTAAATTTTTTCCATGGAAAAAGTTGTTCAAATAGCGGGAAAATTGTGGTCGGTAAACCCGGAGAGCACGAAGTGTGAAAGTGTGACGAAAAATTCCTAGGTGTAATAGCGTCGAAACTGTTTCTTGTAGAATATGAATCAGTCAAGCAATCTGGTTGCTTTGAATTGTTCTATTGATTTTGAATTTAGAACACTTTTTTTAAAGTCTAATTTTGAAAACTTGTACCATACAGGTTTTACTGTAGATCGCCTGTCATTAGAACGGCAAACAGCTATTAAATTTAAAAAAAAATCACTACATTATAAAACTAATTGCGAAAAATTAAACACTTTTGTTAAATTTGTAAAAAAAAATTAAAACCTTTTTGATCTTTTTTCTTGGCGTTCTGGGTTTCCGGAACTGGTTGTCTATTATTTTTGAACTGGATATTTTATTATTATGTATTCACTAATGCAGCTGTGAATATCTCAAGAGAATAGTGCCCAATAAAACACCTGTTTTATGATTTGTTTACTTAACTTATTTTCACTTAACAGCCTCCCATGGAAGGTGTAGTACTTGAAAAATGTGCAATATGACTAAACTAACAAATTCATATTTTAAGAATATTTATTTATTTTCCTTTCAGGTGCAGTGAAACAACGTATAGATCAGGTGCAATATTACATCCCTTGCGGGTGGCATTAAATCCCTAGTTACGTTCAGGATTCTTCCTGACCTACTATATAAACCTTCGCTGCTCTCTGAATTTAATACTTTATTTCAAGTTGCCCTCTCTTTCTACTCTACTATAACATCATCAAAAAAATATGCAGAATTAGTTTTGTTTGAAATGACAGCTTCAGGTCTCTGTCCACCTGGCTGGGGGCGTCCAACGCTTCGCTTTTCGGTACGTGGTCTTCATTCGAGAACTCGTCTACCCCATCGGTTATCAGTTCTACGGCAAATGTGACCGGCCCATTGCCACTTCAGCTTGCTGATCGCTGCGGCTATGTCGACAACTTGACGGATTTCAGTGTTTCTGATTTTATCCTTCAAAGAAACACCGAGCATAGCCCGCTCCATAGCACGCTGAGCGACTATAAATTTGTGGATCAGACCTGCCGTGAGAGTCCATGTTTCGGCACCGTACGTCATTGTAAGTAGGATGCATTGGTTGAAGGCAGTTGGATGGAAGGTAGTTGGATGCGAAAGGCGGAGGACCATGTATGGTGGCGAGCCTTGGGAGAGGCCTATATCTTGCAGTGGAGAGACACGGGCTGATAATGAAATGACAGCGTCTCAAACAGAACAATCTGCTTAGAAGTACAAATCAACTAGAAGCCGTCTTCTGGATTTACCGACTAACCACTCATATTCTAGCTAGCTGGTGCAATATGGCTAGATTTCTTACGAGTTTCAGTCCCCGAGGGCCCTACGCGCCGGTCTTCATCCCTGCGAAATTGATTTTGACATTCTAGATACTGTGAAGTGACATTTCTGACTCTACGAAAACCAAACGCTGCTGTGAAATGTATTTAGAACTCTATGGCGGTCTAACAACAGTTTCTTGTCACGTTGTGTACGCGATCTTATTATTTCGTTTTGTTGTAGTTGTTCATTCAGTTACAGAGTCGTCGACGAGAAATTAACATTTTGTAATAACCCCGAAACTCCGTCGTAATTATAAATTGAAATGGTGTCAAAGTTTTAACTTGATTACACAGTTTGTGAAACACAATTATTACACGTGAGGAATTTTAAGTACTGGGTTTCTGGTGTTACGGAGAAAACAAGTTTAATTTAAAAACTCTCGTTTTTGAGCCAAATGATTCATAATTAATTAATTTTAAATCATATTCATTGCTGATTCTTACCATAAATATAGGATTTTGTAGAAAATTGGAGACGATGTGTAGAATTTTAAATGATTTTATTTACTTTTTATGGAGATTTTATAAAATACTGGCCGTTGCTCATGGTTCCGCCTATTTTGAAATATACAACGTTGTTTGAAATTCGCAGATTGCAACATTTAACCAGGTATTTTACATAAATTTTATAAAAGTATAAATAAAATTTTCTAAATGACATTTTACTCATAATAAAATACTGATAAATTAGCTACCGTATGAGGTTGTTGAAATGATGTACAACCGATTGTCTATGTACGAACGCAATCAACGTTGTTCCAACTGTCAAGCTTTTTTATTTTAAAGACAATTAAGTACAATACTTTTAAAAATAATGACCCAATATTCATCCACATTGAAGTAGCTTTCAAACAAAACATTTATTTTATTTATTTTATTTTATTTTATTTGTATGGAAAACCAACAGCACAAATTAACTTATTGATAAACATAATAGTTATAAAAGGCCAATAACAGGTTTTCACTTATAGATATAAAGTAGAAAACAAAACATACGTTGTTAACTGACAGCACAGGAAAAAGAAAGTGAACAACAGCAAAAAATTGTATAAAAGGGTTACAAGTACACATAGTTACACACTAAGAAATAAAGAAATCGCTACATAATGCTCGCCTTGCCGATAAAACACTCGTGTTAAACAAGTCAAAATCGTATTCATTACATAATTTATTAAAGTTATCACTAGCTCGCCAGATGAAAGCGTTCCTTCCATAGTTGGTCGACATGTTTGGCAAATGAAGTGGTACGTTATTTCTGAGGTTCGCTGCAGGAACCCTAAGCGATAGCTGGGATAGAAGGTCAGGGCAGTCAATAGCACCTGACGATATTTTTAACAAACATATAATATCTGCGATCTCACGACGTTTATTTAGCGGTAGCAGATGGTGTTTCTTACATAAGGATAGGTAGTCTTCAGAGCGGTACGTTACATGGGTGCGGTAACATATATAGCGTATAAATTTACGTTGAATGTTCTCTATCCGCGATACATAGGTGTTGTATAAAGACCTGTGAGGCATACTCCAGAACACTACGAACGTATGTACAATACAGAATTTTAATAGTTTTAATATTATTGAATTCCTTCGCAGTACGCATTAATTTAAATCGGTTCATCCACTTGAAACCAACGAAGCCTCAGACACAGACAGACAGACAGATATATATGTACTTAAGAAACAGCCCGATTAGACCATCGCAAAAATTTTAAAAAACCGCATAAAATCTGTCAATACATTTAGAAGTTATGACGCCAAAAAAAAATAGACAAACACACAAGCATACATAGGCCTCAAATTCATAATACCTACCCCGCGTTTTTTTCGTCGGGGGTAAAAAACTACTTGTATAACGTCCTCTTTACCTAATCTATGCCCTTACTATATGCTTTGTCGTTTCTTTTCCCGCAGATCTACCTTTTCTTCTTCATTTTTCAACCCGAAGTTTTACTTGTGGTCGCACTAAAAATTTTAAAAATGTTTTCTTTGTTTTGTTATTTTATTTCTTTAGTACGTACATTTTTAATTTATACGTATTTATTACGTACGTATTCAATAATTTTTCTTTCCTTGGAAGGATTTTTTCATCTTTTGTATGAGAACTGGTTTTTTGATTTTGACACTAAACTAAGTTGTATTGTTTAAATTGTGGACACTATCTTGCAATACAAATAGTTTAAAACCACTGCCATTTATTTTTAGTTAATTGTATAAAAATCCGTAGTGAAAGATTTACAAAAAAATACTGGTGACACTCGGTGAACCTTCTAAATGTAAAACAATTAGATGCCATTTCCATATCATATACCATATCAGTCCATTATGCTCCATTGCAGGGTCTCAGGCCTTCTTACGGGACGAGAGTGTTTGGGGCCTAAACCACTACGCTGCTCCAGTGCGGGTTGGTACATTTTAACGACTGCCGTCTGATGACAGAAAACGGGAGCAACGACTTAACGTGCTCTCCAAGGCACAGAAACTCTAATAGTTACGTACTTAAATCAGAAAACATTTGCTGGTATATGCTGGTTTCGAACCATGATCTTCTAAACATACCGATGCCATGTCATTTTTCTAATAGGTATTTAATGTTTTACTCTGGGACCACACGAGTGCGCTGACAAAATTTCGAAATATGTTTCCTATGGTGTACTTTGGTATAACATTTCCGATTTCCCCGTTAATAAGGAAATTAAATTTATGAATGCACAAGCAGAAATAATAGGAAAAAAATTTAAAATAACATTTAAGTAAGTATGTTCTATGTATGGAAGAACAGAGTCTCCTGGTATAGCTATTTGTTGCTTAAACGGAGACTCAAATATGCTGTTATATTTATGTACTGTATTTGCACCATCAAAGATTATAATTATATGGTAGTAATATAACTTGAAATGAAATTGTAGAAAGTATATATTAAACAGATGGTAGACAGTGGCTTACCACGACCAAAATTGAGACATTCTGAAGAAATACCAGGTCAATAAAGTACCCTAAATTCTTAAATAGGTACATAGGTATATGAAAGCATTGTCCTGAGTGAATGAAGTGAAAGAAATATGTCAAAACTAGAAAGTGGTAGTATAAAGTATCTGCCTAGTGTCTATCCACTATAGGAATTTACTTGAAAATTCATACATAATTATACAGGACGTCGTGATAACATAACGTATACATCACAATAACGTCTAGGCCCCAAACTAAGCATTAGCTTGTGTCTTGGGTACCAAGCGAAGACACCACATACATATAACAACCAAGACCCGGCACCAGTATTAATATTCATCATATAAATACTAACCCAACCTGGGCTTCGAACCCGGGACCTCCAGCTTCGTAGGCAGGGTCGCTACCCGCTAAGCTAAGCGGTCGTCAAATAATATTATATCACATAAACACGATTCTGTTAATTTGTACGAGAATTTTTTTATGAAAATGGTTTCAGCGGTTTTCAATAAAACAATTTGTTTTTCACCTTTTACTTTGTATGGACTCACCCTAGAGGTATAAGTATTTTATTGAATTAATAATTCAAAGTTCACTTCCGTCAACACGTTACATAAAATATTCAAATTTTGCGTCAGCAAAAATTTTTACTTTCGTAGGTACTAGAAGGGCAACAACCCGCGAAAGAAAAATTAAATGTTTGTTCGTTTTAGTCACAGTTCACTAACTACATTAAAAATCAGTGATTTAAATATTTATTTTTAAAAACAGTCTAAGATACAAAATATACACAGAGTTCAAGTTTCTAACTAGTTTAGTTTTTGAAATGAACTACCTTAACCCCCAAGTTGTCTAATTTCCAAAATGAAAAAGATTAAGAAAGATATTTATAATCTACTTCAATCAGGCCCAAATAATCGCCCTTGTGGGGCGTAATCTGGGTAAGAAAAAAATAAATTCTCCGCCTTTTCACGTCTGGAATTTCCTTTAGAAATTATTTAATTAAATTTCCAATTCAATGACCGGGTTCGAGTTAAAATTTTACACAATAAATCTAAATTTCAAGGCTCATACACAGAACCTAAACCGTTCAGCATCAAATATTCAACTTCTTAAAGCTTACAAAAGCTTTGTACCTTCGGTTTCATGAAAATATCGTTTCGTCACAATACAAATTGACGGAGGCAATTAAAACTTATTTAACTTTGCCATTAAGTATTCAAGCAAAAAGTCTAAGTCACTTATGGGTTAAGCAAACTTGTGTACTTTGAATAAAAGCTTTTATTAGCGTTAAGTTGGTCTCTGTTAAAGTTAGGCATGTTAGTTTGCTTCAAAAGTTTTCTAACGACGCGTTTGTAAAGTTTGACTGTAGCTTTATAATTTAGAGTTTGTAAATACAATATACTAAAATTGATGTTATATATACTACACGTGAGTAATAAATTCTACATATTAAAAAAACAAATATGGAATTGAAATGTCTTCAGTATGTTTTATACGTTATTTTGACTGACCGATTGGCCTAGTGGTTAGGGACCCTAATTGCGGAGCCAAGGGTATGGGTTAAATTTCCGCCCGGGATAAATATTTGTGTGCATGAAAATGTATATTCGTTCTGCGTACAGGTGTAAAATATCTATATACAGGTTGAGATTTTAGTCACCAGCCAAAATTTTTCTAGAGGTTAGGTATCACCAATAGGCCTCATTATGTAAATAAAAATATAGGTCAAATATTCAAAATCAGTAATTATATCCTAAATATTTTTTAACAATTATATTAAATATTTAATTTGGCTACCTTTTACTTACATACGAAAGGGCGGGGCATGGGGCATGTGGGCGGGGCGCGTGCACGTGCACTGGCGCCATCGGTGACTAGTAATATTGTTAGTTTTGGGAAAGGTTTACGTAGTCTTAACTGAATATTTTTCTATTAAATGATACTAAAAAAGAACTAGACGGCTAACGGATTTTTATCAAAGGTCATTATATTAAAATTTGGCTGGTCATTAAAATCTCCACTTGTATGTATATATTATAAAGAATTTTTAAGTTATGTGATATCCTTAATACAAGCTTTACTTAGTTTGAGACTAGATGGCGCTGTGTGGGATGTCCCATGTATTATTGTTATTAATATTATTCTACGTTCACAGAATACTCATTAAGAGGTTCTTAACCCTTTCTTGAATTATGTAATATAATTAATGTAGAGCATTATTTGACTATGTTGTGATTTACATGTTTATTTATTTTCATGGTAAGTGATGTAAAGACGTTTGTTTTTTTATGTTTAATAAATAGTTATTATATTAAAACAATAACGAATATGTAAAATAGCGTAATCAATTGATAAATAACAGCAAAAATGTTAATTGTAAAAACCAAAAATCCCAATTGAAAATATACCGATTGGAGAGGAACATATGACAAAAGTCTTTTCTTATGTTTATTAACACTCCTAGTCTGCATATAAAAAAAAACCATTAAAAACGTCTGATAGTTTAGTCACAAAACATAACGTAAGCGCACGAGTTTCGCTTCTTCATCGTTGATGCGCCTCTCATTTCAAATCATCTCGCCATCTCATCTCAAAACATTAATATTGTTTTACTGAGGGCCAAGTGTGAGTTATTTACTATTAACTGTGTCGTATGCGTTTTTTATAATTTGTATGGAAACTCGTACAGCACATCTAGCGGTCGTTTTAGGTAACTACGAGTTTCCATACAAATTACGGAAAACGCATACGACACAGTTAATAGTAAAAAAACTCGCACTTGGCCCTCAGATCTATGCAAAGAGCGGCTACAGCGCAGTGCTTTTTCACTCAGTCACAATCAAAAACAAGCAGCGCGAAGGGCGCATCAACGATGGTCAATTTGATCATCTCAAATTGAAAAAAATGATTTTTTTTATTTTTTATTTATTTTATTTATTTTTATTTTATTTTTAAAAAAAATCATTTTTTCAATATTGATCCTAAAGTTTATTTGACAGTTTGAATATACTCCAATGACGCAGGTTAGCGAATGTTATTGTTGTATTGTCGCTTTCACGATGTGTGACAAGACATATTCACAAATCATCGTCGTAAGGTGCAGTAAAGGTTGACTTCACTTCACTTTATCAGCCCATTTATACCCCACTACAGGGGCTTAGGCCTCCTCCGGGGTGAGGAGGGGGGCTTGTAGCTTAAATCCACCACGCTGCTCCACTGCGGGTTGGGGATTGTAACGACCGCCATCTATTGACAGCGTCCGGGACCGACTGCTTAACGTGCTCTTCGAGGCACGGAGTCGGTGATAGTTATGTACTTAAGTCAGAAAAACTCATTGGTACACGCCCAGATACGAATCATGGCCCTATGGGGCCTTATAAATTTGAGACAAGTTCGTTGCGCTTTGGGCTATCACGACGTCATGAGTAAAGTATCAGTAAAGGTTGCCTATTGAATATTTATTGAATATTGAAGCGTACGTTTCAGCATATCGTTTTACAAGCTTTTGAAAGAGTTTGTATTTTATATCAATTGTGATTCTATGTCTTGTTTATTGAAGTCTAGGTTGAAAATTGGTTATATTTACTATGAATTAATATAATTATATATTTATGTGTCATACCGAAAATTAAAGCTTTTGCTTGTGTTACTACCTTGCTTTCTGTTTGTTTGAATACAAGTTGATGTGCATACAGATTTGCTCAATTCGAAAAACTACTAACGAAAGTCTCGCAAGTTGCTACTTTTGAATATTTTTATTCATCGCACAGGTCGCACAAAACGTAGTGGCAACTTTATAGATTTTTTGTTTACACGTATGGATCGATAAAAATCATATAACCCTGTAGACACATTTACAAGTCTGTGTATTTAAAGTGTAGTTTCAGTTTTCCAAAAGTAAATGAAACCGATCAAAGAGTTTGTATCAATCACTGGATAAACTTATTATGTGTGAAGGAATATACGAAAACAATTTACGTAGGAAAATTTCGTACATTATTGGTATAGATCTGAAATTACAGACGCGTGCTGCCGTATCAAGTTTAACACCTCGTGCTTCAACCAAAAAATAGGAAAAAAAAGTATATCAATTATTTTTGATGGAGGATTAAACATGGTAAATGTTCTCGACCTGATGATGTCCTCTATGGCGAAATTGCTTTAAGCAGAAAACTTCATTAACTAAGAATAAGAAGATGTTCTCCTTCTATGTTGGAATTTTTAGTTTGTGTACTGTTACACTTTTCTCTTTTCTTTTATCTCTTTTTTCCCCGACTTGATGGACCGATAACCTGAAGAAGGCGGCAGGTAGCCGTTGGATGCAGCAAGGGGATGATCGCGTCACGAGCGTGCTATGGAGGAGGCTTATGTTCAGCAGTGGACAGGTTAAGTATAAAATGATGATGAAGATGACGCAATCAAAAAAATTAAGAAGTAATATTTGTGAAAGTTTCATCTGATTTAAAAACCTTAAATTAATAATATTTTTTTTTTGTTAACTGTCTTCCTATAAATTAAAAAAAAAATTGTGGAGAAACTTAAATGTACATTGCAGCTATAATTTATTAATGGGTATATACATTTTTGGTAACACGCTTGGTTCATTACGATTCGCTTGGTACGATCAAAAGTTACCTTCTCGAATAATCCCGTACTAGTATTTCTCTCACGTATATCCAAACCTTTGTTGGGACGGTGGTATGTAATATGCAGTCGTTATTTATTTTTATTGGTTTTTTTATTGAATCTTTTATGTTCTGTTACTCGTAACCCCGAATTGGCTATGTGTTATAAAGATAATATGAAAGAATAAATGGCTAGTGCCATATAAACGATACGTGGAAATGTATTATTATAAATCTGTAAGGATGTTGTGATTTTGTCGTCGAGAATATTCGGAGAAAAAAATATTTTAATTCGTTGTACATATAAGTACAAATTTCTTTTTGAGTAGAGAGATCACAATAGTTACGACAAGTGGTAACGTATTTGATGCGTTTACCACTTCAACGGCATAGGGTTAGTATGGTTCATTCTTACAGACCATTAAGGGGATGGTCTTTCAATCTGCGGCTTTGAATTAGCATCGCTATCTCCGTTTCGATCCCTCTTCCCCGACTTGTTCCTGAGTAACAGAGACGACAAGAAAAAAATCCCAAAAATACCTATAAAATAACTGTCGAAATAGCTTGCGGGCCGAGACTGTTTCCACCCCTGAAATGTCTATGAATTGGAACCAAAATTTCCAAAGTCATTAAGAAAGGATGACCCAAAGGCAGTACGTTTTGTTTTTCTTTTTCTGAAATTCACATTAATATTTAATTTGCGGCTCATTATTTTCAAAAACAAAGAACCGACAAAAATCAAGTTTTATAAGAATTTATTCTAAAGCAACTAAACAAGGTATCAAAAAAAAAAAATCATACCGCCTTGTGACATTATTTCTCCTATAAAATTTTTTTTTGTAAATATTGATACAAAAATACAGCGAAATCATCGTCTAAGGTTTGTGCGATGCTGGCGCATGGCTATTTGCCATATATCTCTTTAATTATAACCTACTTGACAAATATATATCGACGACCGCTTAGCCTAGTGGGCAGCGACCCTGCCTGCGAAGCTGGAGGTCCCGGGTTCGAATCCCAGGTCGGGTCAGTATTTATATGATGAATATTAATACTGACACCGGGTCTTGGTTGTTATATGTATGTGGTGTCTTCGCTTGGTACCCAAAATACAAGCTAATGCTTAGTTTGGGGCCAAGACGTTGTTGTGATTGCGTGTGTTATTAATATTATTATATATATATATATATATAAATATATATTCGTCTATATATATATAGACGAATAATCATGTGCTGGCATCATGTAAACTTTATATCTTGCACTAAGAAGCGGTCTCAGAATCCTCGGCACGTGCTCTAGGTTAATGTTTGACCTTTTTTATTACGCGTTAGACTCACGCCTAATTAAACTTAATTGAAAATGTCACCTTATAAAGTCTAAGCTTTTCGTTTCGGTTTACCAGTAGTAAAAAAATAAACGGTGCTATCTGCTTACTACTTATTTTGAATCGAGGGCACGAGATGGTATAAAAAAAAATACAAATTAAATCAAATATCTTTATTTCGTAGGTATGTATTGAAATATGTCATAAGGGTGTATTTGTTACTTTGTGGAAGAACGTCATCACAAAGACGCATTCAAAATATACAAAGTTAACGATAAACAACATACAACATATGTGTTCAATCGACAAGAATTTTCCTGCTTAATTATTTTTCATTTTAATTATTATTTTATTATTATTGTTATTGTTATGAGTGTTATGTTAATACAGAAGTAAAATTTTAAATAAATATAAATTTTTAATTTTTAATTAAATTTTTTTAGGAATTAAAATATATCAGATTAAATATATTTATTGAGTATTTTTTTATTAGAATAACTATAACATTTAAGCAACTTTTAACCGAAGTTATTTATTTAAGTAAATATGATTTTTTTCATTAACACCACGAAACATACCTACTCTAAAAATTTTAAAAAATCCCAAAAGGGTATCTTTTTTTAGTAAATTTACTTACGTACCTAGAAAGCCAAACAAAACTTTCATCTTTTATGTGTTGTAGCGTTCACAACATACAAAATGTATACACTGATTTTTATCAAGTTTTGATTGTTTTTATAGTCAGACTTTGAGGAAATAAATGAAATACGTAATCATTACGTTTAAATGTCGTGAATATAAGTGAATTTTCATTTAATTTTTCTCCTTGATCCTATGCATGTAACCCTGTAGTAAGAATATTTTTTAATAATTAAAAACTAAATCAGTCAAGTATTTCAAACTTTTTTATATGTTTTTTTTTCATAAAAAGATTCTACATTAATATAATTTATTTATAAAAGAAAAATATTCATATAAATATAATTGTAATTGCAAAAAGTTCGTAATCCATTTCCCTCTTTTGAAATATTTACTAAACGTATTCTTTTATTATAGATTTATTTAATTATTTCTCACAATTACAGTAAATAATTATACTGTTAAATATTTTATGACGCTAATTAATAGCAACAACAAAGGAAAACGTATAACCACCACGCAGCCGGGAAAATAATATTTTCTTGCTTCCTTAGTCGCGATGTGTTACTGACAGCTATATCAATTACCTCTTATTTGCCAAGCATCTTATAAGAAGTGTCTTATGCCCTAATGTCTGTGTACTTAATGCTGGGATAAAATATCTGACAGTGTCATATTTCTTTTACATGGTTACCTCATAACACTGGGACTAAACCGGGTTCTGTGTGAGTAAAACGCATAGCAACATCTGTCTTTATTTGTTTCGCTTTCCTGTAGTTATACACTATGCATCAATATAGAACCAATCATCTGGATGTTGTTAAATCTGCACGTGCCGCCGAGTACGTCAATTCAAATTGCATCAAAGACTATTATAATTATATGGTTGACAGTATTTGTATCACATATTATATACCGGGTGTTTGACAGAATGTAGTTCAAACTTATAAAGCCTATAGAGCTTACGTTTTACTAATGTCTTTCTCGGTAATCGTTAGTTTGCGCCATCTGCTCACTAGAAACATTTTGTATAGTTCCGTAAGCTCTACATGCTCTGTAAGTTTGGACTACGTTCAGCCGAACATCCGGTATAGATTTTAGCTTTTGGTACCTATTTCTTTTGTAAATAAACTTAAACTATGCCAAATCTCACACTCTTCTATGCTTAAAAAGATACAAAGTTTTCTCTTCAAGTATTAATCAAATCAAGTGGTTTGATTCCCTGTTAGAGTAACAGATTTTTCGAAAATATGAGTATGCAGTTTTTGTTTTCTTAAAAAATTTAGCTAATAATAATAATATAATAATAATAATAATATCTGGGAAATTCCACACAGCGCCATCTAGTCCCGAAGTAAGCAAGTATTATGCTTGTATTATAGGGTACTAAATAACTGATATATGTACATAAATATTCTTTTTTTTATATAATGTATACATATATAGATACTTTTACACCCAGACACGGAACAAATAGACATGTTCATGCACACAAATATTTGTCCCGGGCGGGGATCGAACCCGCGACCGTCGGCTCCGCAGTTAGGGTCTCTAACCTCTCGGCCAACCGGTCAGTCTGTTGGGGCTAATGACTCCTTTGAACACTTTTCGCTATTTCACATAGTTTAGGATTTAGCTAGATAGTCACATCTCAAAAACTCTTACTGTATGTAATAGCTTTCTGCAATCCTATCTACATAACCTTAAATATCCCGAAAATAACACTCCTCCGTACGCGAAGTTTGCTTAAAAAGGGGTCTAAAGTTTTTTTCTTCGTGTATTAATATATAGGCAAACACCTAGAACCTTGGTTATGTAGTGTATAAAATCGTCGAGGGGAATTTTTCGAACGTTTGGCAAATTAGGCGGAACACCGCTGTCTGGCTGTATCGTACCTAACGATTTCTCCCAAGGACGACGTTAGGGAGAAGAAGGTCTCGTTTCAAAATTACTATGTTTTTTTTTTACCAACAACTTCGGATTTAATGTACCAAGATTGAATTTATGGCAGTCCGTTCCTGAAATATGTTTATAGTGAAACATAAAGCTACTTTTGAATCTGAAGCTTTTTTTTTTTCTATGACCGTACCAAGGGACCTTACCGTTAATTTTAATACGCTACACCTGTAAATAAGTTTGTGAACAATAAAAGCTAATTTCCATATATAATCGAGTTGAAATTTTAGCAATATATACAATTACTAGCGACCGCCCGCAGCTTCGCTTGCGTAGACTACAAATTCCTGTTATAGGTACTATTAACGTTCGAGATGGTTAATACGTACTTTTTGCTGGAACCAATTTTGGTCACACCCATTCAAACTTTCAATTTTCATTCCCCTTCCACCCTTTAAAAAACCGATACAATTTTTCATCTCCCGTTTCCCACTCTTAAAATGTTAAAATCTAAAAACCCTGAAACACGTCATTATTTAAGTCCCTCCATTCCCATCCTTAAGTTTGAAATTTCTAAAAAAGCCTTTCTTAACTTTATAATGCTCACGTTATAAAATAAACTTATGTTCCAAATTTAAGCTTCCTAGATTTAGTACTTTCGGCTGTACGTTGCTAGATCAGTGAGGACAAACGACAGACAGATAGACAGACAAACACAAAAAGTAGCTTATGACAATCTGTTTAGCCGTATTGGAAATTAGCTCGAATAGATAAAATTGAATTGAATAGACGTACAGACAAACAGACGGACAAAAAGTAGCTAATGTCAAATATCTTGACAACCTTCTTTCTCGTCTGCAAAGTTTCCTTAAAATCTGTTTAGCCGTTTTGGAGATTAGCTCAAATAGACAGATACACGTACAGACAGACAGACGGACAAAAAGCAACATTTGTTAGTTTTAACGACCTTCTTTTCATATTCATTGATGTTTCATTTAAATAGGTTTAGACAGATGGACGTACAAACAGACATACAAAAAGTTCTGTATGTCACTTTTGACTACATCCTTTCCATATGTGTAAAGTTTCATCAAAATCGGTTAAGCCGTTTTGGCCGAAGGCGATTTGCTCGAATAGACAGACAGTTCGTTTTCATGTATATAGCCTATAACTCTCCGCTAGAATCAGGCTATCAAAGGCAAAAAGAATTTTTCAAATCCGACTGGTAGTTTCAGAGATTAACAAATTCAAACAAACAAACGAACGAACGAACGAACCAACCAACAAACAATCAATCAATCAATCATTCATTCAATCAATCAATCATCAAATCAATCAGCGCGTGCGACGAAAGCTCTCAAAAGGAATAATTTTTCCCGTTTTTGAAACATTTTTCATTGATGCTCCACTCCTTTTGGTTGTAGCGTGCTGTAGTATAGCCTATAGCCTTCCTCGATAAATGGACTATCCAACACAAAAATAATTTTTCAATTTGAACCAGTAGTTCCTGCGATTTGCGCGTTTAAACAAACAAACGAACGAACGAACAAACCAATTAACCAACCAACCAACCAACCAACCAACAAACAAACAATCAATCAATCAATCAAGCTATCTATCAAACAAACAAACAAACTCTTTAGATTTATAATAAGTATTTCTATTATATAGATTAATAGATTATAATATAATAAGAAAATAAGATATTACTAAAAACCGTATCAAAGTCTATTGGTTTGGTAGTAAAAAGGTAACGAACAGAGGCAGACAGCGAATTTATTTTCTCCCGCTATATAGTTTTTAAATTTCAATAAAAACTGTTAAGATATTAATTTAAATTGTATGATGTAAAGGGCAATTATAATATGCATGAAATGCTTAAGATAACTAACGTATTTAATTTGATAAGGATTAATATCACGTTTAAAAACATCTTCGCAAATAGTACATTATGTTGAACAAATTTGATTGTCATAAAAAAGGTTATAGTAAGTTAACCTTAAAAGATACACATATGCTGTCGCGGACTTTTAGTTAGAACTTTTAAAGGGGTACAATTCCGGAATACATGATTTTTGCTTAACATCAACCGTTTACGCAGCGCGCGCGACGGAAGCTCTCAAAAGGAATAATTTTTCCCGTTTTTGCAACATTTTTCATTGATGCTCCACTCCTATTGGTCGTAGCGTGATGTAGTATAGCCTATAGCCTTCCTCGATAAATGGACTATCCAACAAAAAAATAATTTTTCAATTCGAACCAGTAGTTCCTGAGATTTGCGCGTTCAAACAAACAAACAAACAAACTCTTCAGCTTTATAATATTAGTATAGATGATGAACAATTTAAGATGTTGTGGTATCTGGTCTGTTGATGAAGCTGAAAAAGGAAACTAGAACCGTTCAATGGGTATTAGTATATATATACAGATTCATAAAGGTTTATTTAGACCCAGTTTTGTTAATATAATGTTGTGTCTTTTTATTGTCATGAACGGAAGACAAGGACATGTACTGTAATTAAACTGCGTCTAATTAAACGTAACTGCACTGGATAGACACATCATCATCTTCAGCCTGAGGCTCTTCACTGCAGGATATAGGCCTCTCCCAAGGCTCGCCACTACACATGGCCCTCCGCTTTTCGCATCCAATTAGCCCCGGTGTGGTACTTTAGGTCATCAGTTTACTTGGCCGGGGGCGTCCAACGCTTGCTTCCCAATACGTGGCCTCCATGCGAGAACTCGTGTACCCCACTGGTTATCAGTTCTACGGCAAATGTGACCGGCCCATTGCAACTTCAACTTGTTAATCACTTCGGCTATGTCGACATCTTTAGTTCTTCGACGGATTTCAGTATTCTTGATTTTATCTATCAAAGAAATACCGAGCATAGCCCGTTCCATAGCGCGCTGAGCGATTTTAAATATGTGGACCAGTCCTGCCGCAAGAGTCCATGTTTCGGCACCGTATGTCATTGTAGGCAGGTCGCATTGGTTGAAGACATCGGTCTTCAGACTAGATAGACACAGTTTAGGATCATTTATTTTACTTTTTCGTTTTGATGAGTCCTTTTCATTTCGCATGGTGACCTTGTGATTTCTTTTTTAAATAATGTATTATGTTGTAATATAAAGTACATATTAACGTGTTTTTGGCTATCGTTATGTCACCCAAGAAGGGTGTTAAGAACGAGACGTCTTTTTTAATGTATCGTCTAAATTACGATGCTGATTATATTAAATAATTAAATTTATGAGAATTTACTCTTAAAATGTTCTATTTAGACCATAACATCAGGGTCAAACCTTTACCACAATTTTGATGTAAATTCGATGAATGTTTCGACAAAGAGGGGGAGGGGGGCATAAAAATCGAGGGTTTCGTCTGACTAAAGTTTACAATTAGCAAAGTAATGAGTGTATCCATATAAAGATTCCTAGATAGTTAAAATTATTATTTGATTAGTTAAAATAATAATAATAATAACACAAAATCACAACAACGTCTAGGTCCCAAACTAAGCATTAGCTTGTGATTTGGGTACCAAGCGAAGACACCACATACATATAACAACCAAGACCCGGTGCCAGTACTAATATTCATCATATAAATACTGACCCGACCTGGGATTCGAACCCGGGACCTCCAGCTTCGCAGGCAGGGTCGCTGCCCACTAGGCTAAGCGGTCATCATGAAATTTATCATTTGGTTTTATAGTTAGAAATTACAAAACACCTACCTGATTTAGTATTTATTATAATTCAATCCTCACGGGGGAACATATAGTTAAAATTTGTAGATATTTGACATGTGACGACCGCTTAGCCTAGTGGGCAGCGAACCTGCCTACGAAGCTGAAGGTCCCGGGTTCGAATCCCAGGTCGGGTCAGTATTTATATGAAGAATATTAATACAGGCACCGGGTCTTGGTTGTTATATGTATGTGGTGTCTTCGCTTGGTACCTAAAATACAAGCTAATGCTTAGTTTGGGACCTAGACGTTGGTTGTTGTGATTGTATGTGTTATTATTATTATTAATATTTGGTTGAAAATAAAATTGAAATGTTTGTGTTTCGCGGCGGTGACTAATTATTTATATACATGAGAGATCATTATATATATAAAAGGGTATTGACCGCATATACTAAAGTCCAAATCAGTGACCTCAATGTCGCAATATTTTCCGATCATTTATTTTTATTGAAAAACAATATTTCTGCTAGCTCAGGACACGTGACATCGTACGGCCCAAATACTTTGGACTCTCGGATGACACCTAACGTTTTCTGATTGGACAAAATTCAAAATTGTCAAATTACGTTGTGCCAATCAGAGAACGAAACGCAAGTTCATAAAACTTATAAAATACCTAGCAACAACATGAATTGTCACCAGTAGAAATACCACCGCACCGCATGCAAGTCCTTGTCCAGACTTGTGTTCTAAAATATTGTAAATAATTCTTGTATAAAGTTTATTAAATTTATTTTATTAGTAAATTCATTATTGTTTTACTGCATCTACTGGTCGGCGAGGTGCGGCTGAGGACACGAAAACCTTCCCTTCTTTCTACTAGTACAAGAGTCAGACAGATGTCAATTTTCCTAGGAAGTGTAACCCCATCTAAATTTACCCCCTACATATGCACCGTACCGCCAGTCACGTCTCACAACTCTTCAATTCGTCATCTCATAATTTTACAATAAATAACAATACCGCGCGTCGTGATAGCCCAGTGTCCAAGTGTCGTAATAGCCCAGAGCGCAACGAACCTGTCTCAAATTTATAAGGCCCCATAGGGCCATGGTTCGAATCCGGGCGTGTACCAATGAGTTTTTCTGACTTAAGTACACAATATCACTGACACCGTGCTTCGGAGGGCACGTTAAGCAGTCGGTCCCGGAAGCTGTCAATAGATGGCGGTCGTTACAGTTCCCAACCCGCAGTGGAGCAGCGTGGTGGACTTAAGCTCCAAGCCCCCATCCTCACCCTGGGGGAGGCCTAAGCCCTTTCAGTGGGGTAAAAATGGGCTGATGATGATGATGATGAACAATACCACACCTGCATAAAACACTTGTTTTTCATTTTATCGAGTATAGCAATGAGTATGGCATAAAATATATGCGTATCAATTAAACGTATTGGCAAATTATTATTATATACTTATGTAAATCAGTAACTTTTTTATATATCTTCTTCGAACACTGGTCGCTTTAGTTGGTTGAAATGAGGTAAATGGAAAAGGAAAAGGAAATGGGGTTCTTGTGTTGTGAAGTTATTCTTGATCATAGTAGCCTAATTGGTCACGCGTCCCCACTTTGGATTTTAGATGACAATTATGATTGTAGGTGGGGTGTATGTCTATACTTATGTATTCGAATAGGGTGTACCTAGTTCTTAAAATTACCAAATTTATTAAATATAGTTTTCAAATTTCAACGTTAAAACGTAAACATCTCTAATAAAATAATAATAATATTTGGGACATCCCACACAGCGCCATCTAGTCCCAAAGTAAGCAAGCAGTATGCTTGTGTTATGGGTTACTAGACAACTGATATACATACATAAATACTTTTTTTTTAATAATATATACATAGATAAATATAATACACCCAGACCCGGAACGAAATAAACATGTTCATGCACACAAATATTTGTCCCGGGCGGGAATCGAACCCGAGACCCTTGGCTCCGCAGTTAGGGTGTCTAACCACTCGAAATAAGAAGAATAATAAGAATAATAAAATAGAAAAGGTTGAAAGAAATTGGCATAATATTAATACTTATTTCTAACTAGCAGCGGTCGCACACGGCTCCGCCCGGGTGGACTACACAAACGTTCCCCTTCCCATTCCCTCCTCCATCCCTCCTCCCTTCCAGCCACTTACTCTCCCCTGTCTGCCACTCCCCTATCAACCCACCCTCGTTACTCTGTAAAAAATCCTTTTTTTGCCAATGAAAGTCCCATCAAAATTGGTTCAGCCATTCCGGAGATCAGTCCGGAAACAAACAAACAAACATACAAATTTTATTTTTTATAATATTATAGCTTTCTGTCCGCAGCTCCGCTCGCGTGGACTACGCAGTTGTACTGTGACCCCTTTTTCCGGAGTAAAAAGTAGCCTATGTCATTTTTCAGCTTATATAAACTATATCCATGCGAAAAATTATAGCGGTCCCGGTACAGTGTAGTCCACGCAAGCGGAGCCGCAGGCAGAAAATTAGCTGGAGAATAAAATATAACCCATGTTACTCGCTGATAATGTAGCTTTCTATAGATGAAATAATTTTTCAAATCAGTGTATAACTGTGTAATCCACGTGAGCGAATCCGCAAACAGAAAGCTTATTATCTTTATAAATTATAGCCTATATGTTATTTTAATATGTAAGCTATATTATTGTAAAGTTTAATTAAAATCCATTCAGTAGTTTTTACCTGAAAGAGCAACAAACATCAACACATCCATACATACAAACTTTCGCGTTTATAATATTAGTAGGACAGGATATAATTTTATATTGTAATAAAAACCAAACTGACCAATTTACAAAGAAAATCAAAGTGGGGTGGTGAAGAAATTTAATTAAATTCACTTTTAAAATTAACACCGTCATTCAAATTGTAAGATGTTAAAATTATAAAAGCCTGATTTAGTTATTTTTAATTACATTACTTTTCTAAGTCGCCAGGGGCGTTGCAATAGATGTGTTTATTCTTATCTGCTTTTTCATTATTATCAAAGTATAAACATTCCATTGTCTTTGGGTACAGGCATAGTCATCTAGAAAAAGTGATAAGTAAAATAAATAAAAAAAATAACGTCAAAGAAAACATTTAGTAAAAAAGATATTTAAAAGGTGTGACCGTCGTAAAATTGACTCTTAATTTTTTTTTGTTTAGTGTCGATTATAAGGTAAAATAAAGTCATTTGATTATTTAACTTTAAAAAAAGAAAACATATTTTTAATATTTCTTTTCTCTTAATTCTTTTGTCGAAGATTTTTCGCGGAGTGCTGGTAAGATATGTTTATAATACTGTAAAAAAATGTTTTTTGTATAATTATGATTGTTGTCTTAATTTTTTTTATATAGTAGTTACATGTCATACGCTGATTTTTTTTTGAAGTCGTTCTTATTTTTAGTTGTCTAAAAATTTTCGATAGAATCCAATAAAAAAATCCAATACTTAGTAAATATATTAATTAAATATATTCATGTGGTCAGTATCGAATATGGAGACAATACAAACAATGCATGTTGCAGTTCTATAATATGGTTACCCCACAAAATAGGTGGTATACCTTTATCAGCTTATGAAGATAGATATACCCTTATACCATGGCTAACGAGACTTTGTTAATACCTTGGGGCGGGAAGAGTCCTTCAAACTGTGAGTGTGTGACCTGCGTCGATACCGCTTCTCGATAAAGGCGTCATTTGTTTGCGATCCATGTGCAGTCAATAATAAAATTGTCTTAACTAGCTAGTAGATACACACTTTGAGCATTTTGCTCATGTTTGCTGTAAGATAATTTTAAGTACTGTTGTTGTGATAAATAGGTTTCAAAAAATTAATTTTCAGCTTTTTGGCATTAAATAATTTGCTTTAAAACTATATTTTTCATGATTTAATTACAAATGTATAGCTTTCAGATTGTTCCCTACAATTGTAGTATAAATAGAATGTTATTACTTGCCAAATTTTACAGTTCTAGGTCAACGGAAAGTATCACATACATAACACAACAAAAGACGGATTTAATGAAAAAAGTCCATCACAGTGAAATATCAATTTACGGCAAATTATCACTTTGTCCTTTTACAAACACTTGATCTATTATAATCAAATAAAACATAACTACCTATTACATAAGGAAACATAAGATATCATAGACTTGGGTGAAAAATAGGAACTTAGTTCGTAAAATAAAAAAAAAAAACACCGTGAACGGCTTAATTCGTGTGGTGCATGAAGTGAGACGACGCGGCGTGACACTCGATAGAGCAGGCAATGTGACGTCACAGGCAGTGAGAGGTCACCAGAAACCGCGCGAAAATATATAAATTTAAATAATTTATTTCTCAGTCATTTATTGACGGATTTCAAAAAAACTTTCGGTCTCTTATTACTTTTGGTCTATATTGCAATTCTATCGAGTTAAATATATTTTGAACATCATGAAACTTCTCCATTGTTTTTTAACTACGTATAATCCATCGATGTAAGAGTATTATATGTATTATATGTATCTGTATAACTTAACAGAACGGTCCAAAGTTTATATAACTTAACAGAACGGTCAATAAGATTTTTTTTATTATCTTTATTAGTGGGTTAAATATTGAAACCATGTGAATGATAGATATCTGAAAGAGCCAAATCTTGTAATAACCATTAACCAATAACCATTGTCCCTTTTTGCTGTCTCTTTTATCACCCCTTGCCTCGTTCATGAAATTAAGTCGATGATATTTTATAAATTATTTCAATCTAGTTTCTCTGGCACTTGTGGTATAAACCCGTTAAACCATGTGATAAGTAGATTGAAGTGAAAACTTTACTGAGAAACAAAATTTGTTGAATTGACTCAAGTAGTGTGGATGGATTAGTATATGCGTTTTTATGTTTCATCAATTAGAAATTGTTTTATTCAAGATCTACCAAATCAATTAAAAAGGTAACATTGGTCACAAACATTTTTTAAAAGATAATATAAAGTTTGATATTTGCGCAGGCGCTTAAAACATGATCCAGATCCATTCTTTACGGACGTGACATTTACGACATACTTGGTAATTTAAAAAAAATCAACTGATTTAACGTATTCTCAAACGAAGAAAAACATTTGGTGCAATCAGGAATAATTTAAATGGAAACATGTTAGTAGGTAAAAAAAAACGTTGTTTACTTTCTACAGAAACACATAATATTTTGGTCAGTTTTATATTCCAGCTATCCATTAAAAACGACAAATTAGGTTATATGTTCATACCGTCGTTTATACGAGCTGCAAATTTTGTTTTCTAGTACACGTGTTAAATTCAAGATCAAATAAATGATACCATATTATACCACTATTGATTTATTTACAAATGTAGTATAATCCTGAGTACTCGACTGTGAAATGCACAACTTTGTCAGAGTTATTGCATTTAACACCTGGGTGAGACTTTATAAAGTTTTTATTACACTTATCACACTTTGTCATTTTCTTGAAGGCAGTAGTTACAAAAGTTCCACAGAGCGACGAAAGAGTTGATTGTACGACGTTAAAGTGATGAATATTTACGAATATATTTGTAAGTATTTTATTTATTTAGGCTATCACTTTTAATAAAACCAGTCATCCAGGTTTCAAAGGCAATATATTTTTACAGACTTATGGAGTTTTGTAAGTCATGGATCGACTGTAGGATAATTTTTGTCGAAATTTCATACATCGAATTACTTTAATTACGTATATATACAAATCTTAACAAGATTGACAATATAGCAGGATTTTAGTAGGCTTTAGGATCATTTACTGAATGCATTCCACAAATTTTTATTATTTGTTATACTTTTTTGATATAATTTGCAGTAAATTAAAATTAAAGAATAGTCATATGATATAATAGAAAATAAATCCTGTACTATTTTATACACTCATATTTACTGCTGTGTAAAATAATTTGTTGCTATTTCATACGAAAATGAAGTTGCGGCTATTACTATCTAATGTTTTCTCAAATCTATGACCAAAATTTTTATCATTTTATTTTATTTCATTTATTCAGATATACGTAAGTAAGTAAAGATTGACAGCAAAACTATAATTATTTACAAATTTTAAACAAAATATTTGTTAAAACTAACCAAATGATTGTAAAAATGCTATAGATAAAGGGAAGCCTCTTTTGTAGGCCCTTACAAAACGATACATAATACTTCATTTATTTAAAAAAATGACCTTTTCGTTTTATTTGTTCAGCTCATACTTTTCAGCGAACCTTAATAATGGTTTGTATGTGCGTTTCATCGAAATTTGATCACTACGTCTTGGAATATATTTTGTGACCGACGGACAGACATGTAGACTGCAGAGTGATTACGTAAGAGTATTTTTTTTGAACAGCGAAGGTATCTTGATAAGGAATATTTAATTAAAAAGAATGAACTTTTTGGTTAATTCTGTTCCACGTCATTTATTATTTAGCTGCATCCATCTGTTAAACTTGTAACAAACTTTGTATAATAATTAACAATAGTCAAAACAAACGAGACCTTTATCGTTTTGTATTAAGACGGATTTTGAGTTTCAGAAACTTTGACTTCAATGAGTAACGAAAATTAAATATTGACATACTTTGTGTAACTTTCAACTCGAATACTAGTACGGGCCTCGGGTTTGTTTGCGTTTTCCGCGAAATTAATATAGAATTTTGACAAAGTCAAATTATTTATTCAGTTTAGTTTTGTTGTAGGATTCGGAATGACAAAATTATAATATCGGTTTTACATTAAAACTTTGCGTAATTAAACCCGTTCCTTGTTTCATTAAAATGTACTTCAATATAATGATTAAATTTAAAGAAATAAAACATATAAATTAAAAAAAATATTATTACAGCTTTGTTGGAAAAGTTTTATAATAATGCTATATTTATAAATAATATTTTTCAGAACTGTGAAATAATTTAAACAAATTCACGTATATTCCCGGTTACAAAAACAACAGCCACTAAGCTTTTAATTAAATTATGGCTTTACTACTTGAAGAATCGATATTTTCACTTCCGTTTTAAATCGTATCCTTTCTTTCTCTATTTCGATTCTATTGCTCTTTTTGTTATAGTTCCAATTTAATTGAAATTTATTAAAAAATATTAAAAGAACTACTTCGTCACGGCTTGAAGAAAGGATAAACCAAAAAACGAGTACACTTTCGTGTTATTACGAAAGTGTCTATTACGAAATCGCCTTCAAAACATACTAAAAATAAACATAAGGAAACTAAGTTCGAGTTAAAAAAGTTAGCTAAGGTACCTTCAAAGGGAATATTTTACAACAATAACGGAACCCTCAGAAAATTGTATTCCCCAGGGTAATTTATATTGGACCCCTGAAGCTGTAGATCAAAAGAGTTCAGACAAGTAGGTAATTCTTTAAAACTGAATAAAAATTATTGTAAAGAAAGGCAAACAGTAGAGTGGATGCGTTTTCAATTACCTACCTATGAACATATAAGTGATTCATTGTAGGAATTATAATTATATATTTCCAAATAAATTAAAAATTATAAATACTTTTTTGGGTAATTTTTAGAAATTCAAAATAGTGATGTGGGGGGTTCGTCATGCCATCGAGTTATTACTTATTTACTAGATACAGTGTTGTATTTTTTTAAGAACCATATTTTTGATATGGATAGTAAACTATTAACTAATAAAAATAAGAAAATTAAACAATTAAATAAAACTAAAAGAATCAACAAAAAACAAAGTTCAGTAATAACCCACACTTGTGATTATTTATTTAAAAATAAAAAAGACTGTCCCTTAAAAACATCAGTACCAAAAATAAATTAAGTTTGATAAACTCTTTAAAAAAGGTGGGAAATTACGATTTAGTAGATGAAACTTCCAATATACAAAGCGAAATAAACTGAAATCGAATTAGTTGCTTTATTTTATCACAGATCGCGCTATCTAACTAGCTTAAAAACAAATAGCGCTATCACTAGAGCAATCTTGAATAACTTTCAAACACGTTACATGTATTACTTCAGAAAAATACGTATTGCTTGAAACAAAAATAATCGCATGCAACTGTGTAACATATGAAGATGGCGCTACATAATAAGGTTCCATATATATCATACTATTAGCCCATTAATGCCCTAATGCAGGGGCTTAGGCCTCCCCTCGGAATGAGAAAAACTGGAGCTTGATCCACCAACTGTTCCAGTTAGGGTCGGTGGGTTTCAACGACTTCCATCTATTGCTGGCAATCGTGACGACGGTTTGACGTGCTCTCCGAGGCACAGAATCAGTGATAGTTATGTACGTAAGCTACGGAAAACTGCCTTTGGATTCGAATCACGGCCTTCTAAATAAGAAGCGGACTCGATACCACTCGGATATCACGAAACCTTTATCAACTATTAATATACGATATCACAAAAATGCCGCTTTCTTGAAAATATCATATTCTATTTACAATTTTCAAAAAAGACGATAACTTCAATGTCATATGTTTCAATTTCAGACAACTTGTAGTCACGTGATATTAACCCGAGTCAACTTCATAAATGGTGTAATAGGAATTGTCATTGGTTTTTTGAACTGGCTCAATAATCTTGGTCAAACGAGATCAACGACTGTCATTGACATTTGGTCGACGTCGATTGCTGTGTTACTTTCTGATGTACGTACATGTGATATTTTGTAGTGAAAACAGAAAGCGTGTAGGATTAAGTGACTCAATATATTTATTTGAACCTAGTTACCAAAAAACGAGATCCGAAGGTAATGTAAATTTTTTTTGTGATTTTTTCCTCCCTTCTTGTGAGTTATTTCCAGGGAATAAAGCGAAAATTGAACTCCCGAAGCGAAATTGATGTTTGTGTAGTGAAATTAAAATCTGATTCCGAGAATCGAGTAATTCGTTATTCGGCACATAAATAAAATCGTTTCTATTTAATATGTATGGAAGCTTTGACAATACATAAAGTGTTATTAAGTAAAAAAAAAAAACAGTTAAAAAAAATACTGGTCGATTTATCCATTTAACTTTTAAACGTGGACATGTATTGCAATAAATTTATGATGGAGCGTGAACTTGTGGTATGTGGTCAGAATTCAAACAAACTTAACAAACACGGACAGAGCGTTATGAACTCGTCCATCTGTTTTGACGGCTTGTGATTTGAATCAAATCTTCAAATGTTTCTATCACTGGTATGAAGTATGAAGTCCGCCAGTAACATCCGGGTTACTGGCGGACGAGCCCGTTCTTAAAGTACGTATGTACAGCTAGATTCCTATTCCCTTTCCATTTGTTTATTTCTATTAGCTCTTATTAGTTCATATCAGTTTACTTCAGTTTCCCTCAGTTTCCATCGATTTTAGCCTAGTGGGTGACGACCCTGCCTACGAAGCTGGAGGTCTCGGGTTCGAATCCCAGGTCGGTTCAGTATTCATATGATGAATATTGATACTGGTACCGGGTCTTGGTTGTTACATGTATGTGTTGTCTTCGTTTGGTGTCCAAAACACAAGCTAATGCTTAGTTTGGGGCCTAGACGTTGTTGTGATGAATATATTATTATTGTATAACATTTTATATTATTTCCAATGGCTTCCATTGGTATTATTCTGTTTCTGTAGGTCCCCATCGGCTTTAATTGGTTTCCATCCGTTTTTATCGGTTTTCATAGATTGGTCTCCACCAAATTTCATAGGTATTTAACGGTTTGCAATAGGTAGTGTCCACCGATTTCCATCAGTTACCATCGATTTCCATAAGTGGGTACCGTTACTACACTCTATTTCCTCTCTTTGCTTTCATCATCATCATCATCAGCCCATTTTTACCCCACTGCAGGGGCTTAGGCCTTCCCCAGGGTGAGGAGGGGGGGGGGCTTGGAGCTTAAGTCCACCACGCTGCTCCACTGCGAGTTGGGAACTGTAACGACCGCCATCTATTGACAGCGTCCGGGACCGACTGCTTAACGTGCCCTCCGAAGCACGGTGTCAGTGATATTGTGTACTTAAGTCAGAAAAACTCATTGGTACACGCCCGGATTCGAACCATGGCCCGATGGGGCCAAATTTGAGACAGGCTCGTTGCGCTCTGGGCTATCACGACTTCTGGGCTATATCTTTGCTTTACCCTCATCAATTATCTCATATAATATTTATATTTGTTTCTAGCTTAAGAAAATAGTTTTTTTTTACAAAAAGTTGATAAATTGTTAAAGTTCTTAGGAAAGCTAACTTATTCAAACTTTATTCAACAGTGATTGTGATTCAAAAACAGTTTCGTGTGGATTGACGTATCATTGTGAAGCAACAGATCCACAATAATCGTATAGCAATTTAATTATTAACTATCTGGTTTCGACAAGGGATTTCTCAGTTTTAATTGCCTCTCTAGTCAGTCAGCGAGACTGGTTTCCATGGAAGCGCTTATAGGTAAAACATTTATTTGTAGAACAAAATGTTTCAATATTAATTAATCACTACACCACTATTGCTCAGAATATTATTTCATCTTATAAGAATTCTAGCTAATATGTGTTTAGTTTATTTTATATATATATCTATATTTATTTAATAAACATACAAAATGTAACAAAACTGACAAGATTAGAGTAATTTCTTTGTACAGAATTATTACCTGAAACAATTTTAATTAATATTCAGTTAATTTTACTTTATTTGGAAAGCATAAAGTGCATATAATAACTAAAGCGCGTTGCTCATAAGTATAACGAACTATGCAGGAAACATCATCTATTTATTACCTCTGTTTAAACGTCACGAGAATAGTGACCTTACCTTACCTACTTACTAAAAATAGCGCAGGGTCTAATAAACTGTCCCGAACTTCGCGCTCAAATCTATTTCGTTGCTCCTATAATGACCTACTAAAAATACCTACTTCTCCGAAGAATTATAGATGAAATACATTTATATGGCGGACGAGTAATGATTTTAATAAATTATTAAAACATGACATTAAAATTGATCTTTTTTACATTAACGCTGATACAGCGAGCCGCACGTTAACCAAAGGTTATTTTTGTAAATTTTAGTTTTTGAAATTTGTTTTACTATATAACTTACTAAATTTTATTGTACGTAAGTATATGGCGATTTGTAATCTCTTACTGTTTTAGTTTGTAGTTTGTACCTATTTCTATAGAGTTTGATATATTTGATATAGTTTGATATAAGAGAACCTTTAATTGGCTATCTGATATTATTGCAACAACAACATTACAACAACGTCTAGGCCCCAAACTAAGCATTAGCTTGTGTTTGCTTAGTTTGGGGCCTAGACGTTGTTGTAATGTTGTTGTTGTAATAATATCAGATAGCCATTATAATTCATTGTTATTCAAAAATGATACAGCTGTTGGTTTTCCTAATAAATAAGTAGATACATAAATAAAGACATAAAAGTAATTAAATCTAATCACTATTTAAACGTCGTTTTTAGCTATGTATGATGAAAATCAGTCCAAGATGGCCGCCGCCACGAAATGGCGGATATCATATTTTTCCCTACTCCATCAATATAGGTATGAAATGAAAGGGCTTAAATAATGGAATACTATACACTATGACAAATTTCAAATCCAACATGGTCGCCACCACAAAATGGCGTTTTACATTTTTTTTCACAACTCTCTCAATATGGGTGTCAAATGAAAGGGCTTGACTCGTAGAATAATGTACACTATATTGAAAGGGAATTAGGAATATTAACTAACAAAATGAAAAACAAAAAACTTGAAAATTATTTTTTTGTCCTATCATGTATGAATTAGTTAACTTAACTAAAAGTCTAAAGTTTAAGTATTTTGAAACAAAAATTAAATATTTTTGGTATAGGTCGCCTACATGTAACTGAAGTACGAAAAAAAATCATCGTATATTAACGCGAGATGTACCAAACGGTAGGTCTTAAAAAATTATATCAAGGCTTCAAACAATTTTTTATATTTTTTTATATTGTATGGTGGTACGGAACCCTTTGTGTGCGAGTCCGATTTGCACTTGGCCGGTTTTTTTTAATGTAAGAGATAACATTTTGATTGATTCGAGTTGTCTGTATTATTGATTGTTTAATTACATATATCAATTAAGAGTTCTATGTTAAATCTCAATCAAAAACTAGGTAATATATCATATGCAAGTCGTGTCTCGCGATAAAAGGCAAAAGTTCTTTAATAGCCGCGTCCCTGCACATGTCGGCTTATATAGAAGTAAACATTAAACTAAAGTTACCGAAATATCACTAATATGTTATTCTTATAGTTTTTTTTTAATTTTTTACTAGCGACCCGCCCCGGCTTCGCACGGGTAGCAGAGCATATAAGCCGTAATGTTTTTTTCTGTCGTATATCAGCGCCGAACATGTGGATTGGATTTAATTAGATTTAAATGTGACGTAAGTTCATCCTACTTGGAATATTTTTAAAGTATTTTATTTCCAATTCTATAATTATTTAAAAAGTAAAGAATAAATATATATAACCTAACCTAACCTAACTACGCGTGTCGTGTCGTCCCGTATGGCCATCCGGCTGGTCACGCGATATTTATATTTTACGATAGCTCCTAAGATTTAAATTTAAATTGTATACTGTAAAGGGCAATCATAATGTGCATAATATGTTGATGGTAAATAACGTAATTAATTTAATAAGGATTAATACTGTATCCGTATAAATTGCTTTCCAATTAACTCATCATATAACACCATTTTTAAAAATATAAAAATAGGTATAGTAAGCTATCCATAAAAGTTTCTAACAAATAATCCATAAAAGATAGACATATGCCGTCGCGGACTTTTCTTTAGACCTATATAAGATACACAATTCCTCCATACATTATTTTGTTATATATCAAAAGGATTAAGGAAGCGTTTTCGATGAAAGGTCCCAGCCAGCTTGATTTTCTCCGACTTCTTCAACAATAATCGTCATATTTCAACAAATTTGCCCAAAACATTAATAAATTATACACAAAATCTTCCTCTTGTATCACTCCGTCCATTGGTGTAAACAATATGCCAATCTGTTCGGTAGTTTTTAAGTTTATCGCGTTCAGACAGACAGACAGACAGACAGACGCGGCGGGGGACTTTATTTTATAATACGTAGTGATGGTTACTAAGAATTATTCAATAATTGTTGAAGAATAAAAAAAAATTAAAAAAATGCTGATTATAACACAAATATTCGTACACACTATCGTGTTGTTTGGAAAAAAATTTAAAAGATCATTTAGTTTTTATTTTGTTGCTCTAGTCACTCTCATTAAATTTCATTAAATTCTTTTAAAAACTAATGAAACCGAAAATTTAATAAATAAAATAAAATCATATAATTTAGTTTTTAGTGTTCCGTAATCAACTGACAGAAACGGGATACTACAAACATCAAGGAATTTATTAAACAATTTCAAAGAGAATTGTTTTCGAAAAGTTCACAAGTATTTGAGATATCCTTCAATTTTCAATTAAAACAACAAATTTCGATTTATGTAATTTGACCGACCGAGTGGTCGAGTGGTTAGAAACCCTAACGACGCCAAAAGTCGCGGTTCGGTTCCCGCCCGGGACTAATATTTGTGTACATGCACATGTCTATTTGTTCCGTGTCTGGGTGTAAAAAGTATTTATATAAGTAAATATTATTATATATATTTATATATATATATCTCTAAAAAGTATATATTGAAAAAGAATATTAGTATGTGAATCAGTTTTCTAGTACCTACCCCATTATATAAATGTAATACTTGCATACTTTGGGACTAGATGTCGCTATGTAGAATGTCCCAGGTATTATCATTATAATAGTACCTTTTTGTTAAGTTCTTTGTTCACCATCATCATCAGCCCATGTTACCCCACTACAGGGGCTTAGGCCTCACCCAGGGTAAGGAGGGGGTTTGGAGCTTAAATCCACCACGCTACTCCACTGCGGGTTAGGGATTGTAACGACCGCCATCTATTGACAGCGTCCGGACCGACTGCTTAACGTGCTTTTCGAGGTACGGAGTCAGTGATAGTTAATGTACTTAAATCAGAAAAACTCATTGGTACACGCCCGGATTCGAACCATGGCCCTATGGCCTTATAAATTCGAGACAGGTTCGTTGCGCGCTGGGCTATCTTTATTCATGAATTTTCTAAAAATAAAAACGTCACTACAGAATAAGTAGGTGCAGACACTCAAACGCGAAAAACGATTCAGTGTCATAATGATAATATTGAAATGCAAATCTGGCATAAACATTATTTCTTTAATAATACCTCATAAAAGTTTTCTTTGTTTGTCAATCCTTAATTAAAAAAATAATTCTCGACAGCAAATATAATGAATTAATCATAAGTTTTGCAATAACAAAATTACAAAGGCAAATACCGGTTTGGAAATATGTATATTATGCAATTTATCATATGAATATTGATAACATAATATCAGAGGACGAGAAAGTATTAATTCATGTTTGTAGAAAATGATCTAAGAGATTACGCAAGCTAATATGTCATTGGCGCCAGTCTGGCGTTAGCTAGATGGAGTACTGTGAATGTGGTGGATATTATTATGGGTGAAAATGTTATGAACTGACCGATTGGTCAAGTGGTTATGGAACCTAACCGTGGAGCCGAGGGTTGCGGATTCGATTAACGCCCGTGACAAATATTTGTACGCATAAACCTATTTATTTCGTGTCTGAGTGTCAAGAGTATCTACATATGTGTATATCATAAGAAAAGATTATTTAATATGTATACCAGTTGTCTAGTACCCCATAATACAAGCTTAATACTTGCTTAATTTGGGACTAGATGGCTTTGTGGGGGATGTTCTAGATAATAATAATTATTATTATGGGTATTTGTATGGATGTTATTTATCCATATAATTGCAATAAATAATCAAAAGTAAAAAAAATTGTTTAATTTTCTGTAAAGCGCGAGACTGTTAGAAACTTTCAATACTTACAGAAGATATGCTTTGAAAACGTGTCAAATTTGAGATTAGAATTAGTCGATAATAAAGTTCATAACAATGAAACATGTTTAATCATTTCAATAGCTTTGTCTATACCTATTAAGTTTTTCAGTAATTAGGGTGTCGCTACTTTTCTATGGAAATAAGACAAGCAGTAAAAAATACACATACCTAACTGAATAAATAATACGTCGGTGTGGGTTGGGTATGGAAGGATTAAAGTTAATTTATATGGAAAACAGACAGATATTCCGCTTTGACAACACACAATCGTATAAAATATTCATTTCTACACAAAACAAAATTACAATAGTTACAGTTACGATATTTAAACTAACAAGGCCGGATTACAAAATTAACATAATAAGAAATACAGTTTATAACCATATCCAGTCTGTCAACTTTATGGCGGACAAAGACACGACACTTATATCTGTATTAAAGATATTCACCCTGAAAAGTGTTCTTAGCGAAGTACAAGCTAGCCCAACACATATACATGCAAGTGTCATTTTTACTTTGTTACACATACGTATCGGTTGTTGTTTAAGCCTTGAGTATGCACGTGGGCGTACAGAACTGGGTTAGATGGTATAGTTGTTTGCGCAAGATTTTCGGAGAATCTATGCTAATGCAAGTAATATAATGATTTACACATGTGATAAGATAATTATCTACGAGAATAAAACGAAAATTTGAGAAACCAATAAACTATAGAGTACACTGTCTTCTGCACTGGCGTATAAACTAAAAAAGAAGCTCGTTTAAAACTTAACTTTTTTTTGTTTCACCCTTTGCGGTGAGAAGGCGGATTAAACTCTACAGTTTCCGCGCGCTCGGGGTATGTGGGATTTGCACCCACTAAACAACCGCCTGAAGCAGATAAAAGACGCATGTCGTTAGCCCGAAAGCTCCAACGACTTCATCGTCACCGGCGCGAAATCTTTACTGATGAATAATGATTGTATTGAGTTTAATGAGAATGACCAATGTTGAAAAAAAGTGTAAACAAAAAAAAAATTATTACCCTTAAAACCATCTATGTAAGAGACTACTAGACTAGCCTACCTACTTCATTGATGTAAAATTTAGCGTTGCAATTTACCCTAGGACTAAACAGTTTAGTTTGATTCATAATTTTAATGTAAATTAGAGGGGGACTGTAAATTTGATTATTATTTTCGGTCGCAAAACCGAACCCAAAAATATTATAAATTTTGCGTTTTATTTTATTTTTACATCGACGTATCTTGTTCTTTGGTCTCATACATGACGAATCGACACCCGAAATCGAAAAAAAATCGAACAATTTTTTTCCTTTAAAAACGAAAAAATTGAGACATTCATGTCATCTGTTCTGGCCATAATATAGCTTCTTGCAAACCATGTTATGCATATAATTGGACATGGACATAATTTCCTAAATTTTCTTAAATGGATAGAAAAACGTGCACGTTTGATAACGTGAAGTATTTTTAAAGCTGGCGCATTATCTCTTTAGGTGCGATATGATAAAAAAAAAACTCCTCGTCCGATGGTCTATTTCCGTTTCTTTTAGACACTTTGCGAGGTTCGAAAGTTTTGTTTGTGCAGAATGAGAGATTAGGCACGTAAGCGTTACTATAGACAGGAAATGAGTCCGTTGGACCGCTTTCTCTATCAGTTTTTAAGAGTTTCTCACCTCTTTACTGTTTCTTTCGCTCGCCATTATTATTAGTCATAGAGTTAATTGATTTACAGTATTGATGTGACATTGCGCAATTTTGGGAGAGTGGAGCCTGCGTGCGAGGATTTCTCGGGTGAAGAGCGGCGCGCGGGGACCTTCCACAATGAAACTCGGACTAAAACTCCCCATCTTACGTCAGCTAGCTATAGTATGAGTGGTTAAACAGTAAACGCAGAAGAGGGCTTCTAGTCAATTCGTACTTTTCTGTTATCAGTGTATAAATATTAACAAATATTACTCACGTCTTAAGTTAAACCGTTCTTACACACGTGCTATTTTTGTGATATACCACTTTTAGTTAGTATTTTTTTTACTGCATTGCTCCAAAAAATACCAGCGTGATGATGTTGATTTATTTGTTCATAAAGTGTTCAGACAAAACAAGTAAAAAATTTAAAAAAAAATATTTGAAGTCAGAGCTTATCATCGATTACAATTTTGCCACAAATCCCTTCCATGTAAACACTCAGTTGTTACAGTTATATAGTAGTGTAGTATATTTTTATTTACATAAAAACTTTTGTGACACCCCTCTCTTCTTGATCGCTTCCTCAGGATTGAGGATCGTGACCTCGCCGACGCATTCTGTCCGCAATCCTCCTCCACTTGTTTCGGTCTACCACGTAGTGGAGGGCTGTGCTGATCGGGACATCCAGATGTTGGTCACCTGATCCGATCACCGTTTCGGACTGCGCCCTCTCGGTCTTTTCCCTTCCATTCTTCCGGTTACACCTGTGACACCTCTATAGCCTTAATTAATCCCATATTATTGGGATACTTGCAAAATTATCCTTCACAAATTTTAGTGGATTCGACTTCTCCTTATCCTACTAAGCTTATTCTGAAGTTGTAAAACATCAAATATTACGTAACTTTATTGACGCCATCGGTACAATATATTCTAATATAATACAAATATAAAGAAAATACGCAATAAAAGTTTAAGCTTGAATTATTATTTTGACAGATTTGTATGAAAACGAATGCGTTAGTGTGGATCCACTTTTATATTATGCTCACAGCTAGTATACATGTTATTCACGTATACAAAAACCAAAAATTGTTGTGTCTCGAAATCCTTAAGAAAATAATTTCAAAGCCTTAATTAATCACATATAATTCGGATACTCGCCAAATTATCCCTGAGAAATTCTTAGTGGGCGCAACTCCTCATTATCCGACCATAATTAATTTGAAGTTGTCGAAAGGAAAAAGTTCACGAGAGTTTTGGGATCACGGCTTTATTGCCTTGTGACTGGAATCGATAAAGCTCTTTAACATTTGCCTTTGGTATTACGATGTGTTTTATGCGAAAGGACTTTTAGAGTTGTAATGTTATTCAACTCAGTTTCAAGATTCTGTAGGTCCACCGAGCTTTGTAATAATAATATACAAGGTGAGATTTGAGTAACCAGCCAAATTTTTTCTAGATTTTAGGTATAACCAATAGACCTCATTGCGTAAATAAAAAATATGGGTTACATTTCCATAATAAATTATTTTATCTACAGTGTTATTTTATAACTTTTGATTGTCTTCTTAATAGTAAACGTACGCGCCCGAGGCCTTGAAACGGAATGGGGACGGAATTTTTGCGGGAAAGGTTTGTGTAGTCATATCTCAATATTTTTCTATAGAACGATATTAAAAGGAAACAAGACGGCTATCGTTTTTCTACCAAAGATCATTATACTAAAATTTGGCTGGTATATATATATATATATAATATTATAATACTAACTAGAGGCCGCACTAACGTCAAATTAAGTGTCCAATGACATACAAAAAGATAGGTCTATCTTTCGATGGATATGGCAATTGATATTATATTAACCTCCACCCTCATGCACCCTCTCCAAAAAAAGTCACACTGTTTCTGTGTAGTAAATCCATATCTAGTATTTATGTCATCAATTTACTAAGTTGTATCTAGACATTGATTATCGACATTTTTCCATCGTCGTGATACCCCAAACGCAGCGAACCTGTTTCAAATTTATAAAGCCACACGGCCGCAATTCGAATCCGGGCGTGTACCAATGAGTTTTTCTGACTTAAGTACATTAACTATCACTGCCTCCGTGCCTCGGAGAGCAAGTTAAGCAGTCGATCCGGTAACTGTCAATAGATGGCGTCTTCACGATCCGTCCACCCGCATTGGAGCAGCGTGGTGGATTTATGCTCCAAGCCCCCTCATCTTCATCATCATCAATCATCAAGTGATGATTCAATGCAAAAAAGAAATATATAAGAGGGCACAGTAAACATACGTATGTATACGTTGATATTAGTGGAATCATTTCGTTATAAACGATTGGATAGTGAAATAAACACACGAAGAATGCCATGCTGAATAATTCGGATTGAACCCCGCTCACCAAAGCGAATAAGAGTGTTATTCTAATCTCTAAGAATATGATTGGAAATGACTGAATGAAATGTTTTCTCAAACAAAACACTTCAAAGTTCCGCAATCCAGAACTAGGCAGTTCATACTATCCCATGGTACAATTACCTACAATAAACATTACCAAGAACAAAGCAAGGTCAGGTCGAGAATTATGCATAACTCGAAGATTCAGCACAACAATTTTACTGTTCGTTTCGAATAGGGATTGATGTATGAAAACGAGTACGATCTGTGAAGGAGGTAGTTTCTAGAACATCATATGCCCGATAACACAAGGGTTGTTATCGGGGGATCGACGCATTTTACATTGACAGACTGTTATTAATATTATGGATACAAAATTTTAGTAAAAATAACAAATTACACTTTGAAAAGCAAAAATTTCTGGCAATTTATTCAACAATTTATTGCACTTTATTTTAATAAAAGTATGAAGATAAACTTAAGTTAATTTTCGCCATTTTTTAAAATTGTTTTATAAAGTATTAAGACAAAACTAACAATCCTATACATCGTATTTCATATCCTTAAAAAATAATTTTAAATTTATTAATTTATATTCGTAATTCATGTATTGAATTTAATAAGTTCACTAAAAATAATACTTTATTCCATTTTTCTCTTAATGTTTGTCTTGACATATTAAAAATAAATTTAATTAAAACAATTCAACTAGTAAAACTTACAATAATTAAATATTAATTTCTTATTTAATAATATTTAATACATCATAATATCCAAAAAGTTCTCATGAATGCAAAACAAAGTAGCCACATTTACTTTTAAAAGCTTTTCCTACATCCCAGCGAAGATGGCGCAAACAATGAATATGGGTCGAAAAGACTCGCTCTGGTTCCTACCGTGGGAGACTAAAAACCTACTGAATGGTAGAAAAAATTAACCACACAGTTACATGGTCGGTATTTCATCGCACGTACATTCCATAACGGTGGATAGTAATTAAACTTTTTAGATCTAAGATTAAAAGCACAATATTTTATTGTTGTATTTAGTGTAAATTAAAGGCCCGGCGACTGTACATTCTGCTTTTTCATCTCAGAAAATAAGTACTATTTTAAAATATGTAAAAATCTTATATAGATAAGGCTTTATTGTGATTGTACTATTATTATTACTCATTTTTTTTAAACCACCAATAATAAATAGGCGTTAGTAAGTCAATGCAAGTTGTCGTGATAGCCCAGAGCGCAACGAACCTGTCTCAAATTTATAAGGCCCCATAGGGCCATGGTTCGAATCCGGGCGTGTACCAATGAGTTTTTCTGACTTAAGTACAAAATATCACTGACACCGTGCTTCGGAGGGCACGTTAAGCAGTCGGTCCCGGACGCTGTCAACAGATGGTGGTCGTTACAGTTCCCAACCCGCAGTGGAGCAGCGTGGTGGACTTAAGCTCCAAGCCCCCCTCCTCACGCTGAGGGAGGCCTAAGCCCCTGCAGTGGGGTAAAAATGGGCTGATGATGATGTAGAAGTCAATACAATTTGCATCAAACCACAGACGTAAAAAGAGGTCTGAAGTGTTTTCTTCGAGTATTAATTATAGATTATCAAAACAAGTGATATGATTAGCTGTCAAAGTAACAAAATAAATATGCAGTTTTATTTTCAGAAATAAAGCTTTTGACCCCTTTGAACACTTTTCGTTATTTCTCATAGTTTAAGATTTGGCCATGCAGTACCATTTCAAAAACTCACCGTGCATATAAATTTTAACTTTCCGCCCTCATACTTCAGATAAACTGCTACTATGCCGTTACATTCCTTAAAAAGGGGTGTAAAACTTTTCCTTCACGTATTTATATATAGATATTGAAAAATGTATATGGAGTCAATTGGAGTATGCCTATATTCATCTATATATGTTATAGTTTATAAGAGTAATCTATTCCATGAATCTATTGAGTTTCCTGTCTAAGTTTAGATGGTTGTCAGCATATACGCATATAACAAATCCTAACTAAATACACGTCCTAATAAAACGTTCATATCTGTAAACTAATTCAGCAGTGACTTAACTATTTGCTCGTAAATTGGTTTTTCAGGAAACGCAAAATTAATTAAATAAAATATGTTTAATTATTTTATCACTTATAATTCCAGTCTGGGGTTTCAGGCTCTGTATCCATTTTTTTTTCTTTTTTCAATAAAAGGTTAAATGTCGTATTACCGAAAACCATTAGGTATTTATGTTGCTATCGATGTAAAAGCGTTCAAGGGAAATTGTTTTTAGGGAAATTGTTTTCAGGACGCGGAAATGATGAAAGAAAATGTTTAAAAAAATATAAATAAATAATATTAAAAAAAAAACAGACGACCAATTGGCCGAGAGATTAGACACCCTAACTACGGTCGCGGGTTCGATTCCCGCCCGGGACAAATATTTGAACATGCTTATTTCGTTCCGGGTATGGGTGTAAAATATTTAAATACGTATATATTATTTAAAAAAAAAGAATATTTAAGTATGAAATATGAAACCCAAAATACAAGCTAATGCTTAGTTTGGGACTTAAGCGTTGTTGTGATTGTGTGTGTTATTATGTTATTATGAATATCAGTTGTCTAGTAACCCATAAAAGAAGCATAATACTTGCTTACTTTGGGACTAGATGGCGCTATGTGGAATGTCCCAGATATTATTATATTAAATTATTAATAAAAACAAAATTTTATCCTAAAAATATTACGTAGTATAAGCTAGTTGACATGTTTTAAATTCTATCTTGAACTGTCCCATGTCTTTCTAACATATCTTTTACATGAAAAGTGATGTCCATAACTCGTTTTCGGTAAATACAGGATCAAGATATCTTTTAGTGTGCATAATATTGCAAAAGGCGACTATTTTAAAATTTTATGAAACCCTCAGTTGAATTTTCGCTGCGGTCTCTATCGTTAAATTTATGAAATATAATGTGAGAATGTAATTTAATAAAAATGATTATTCATATATTTCTGAACAACTTCTTCTTTGGAATTTTTGGCTTTTTTCACTGAAAGAGATATGTGGATTTTTTTAATTAGATCGCTATTTGACTAGATTTCGAAGGAAAAGCAAATAATCTTTACAAAACTTCTTCTTTTAATATAGGCCTCGAAATCACTAAAATGCTTGTCAACTCAAAATATTATTCATTAATATACTGAATCGGAATACGTTGGAGGATAGGAGGTAGGTTAATTAAATTGAGTGAAATTCAATATTTTAATCACTGTTTCAGTAAATTGTAAATAACGATTCTAGAAACCAAATTTTCACATAACAGTTTTATAAAAAAAGCCCCTAAAACCTAAGTTTCCGTTTATTACTTTCAGGCCTTTGTAAAATGACAAATATTTTTAACAGTCCATAAAAATACTACGAGTGAATAGGAAAATCTAGTAAGGTTTATAACGAAATAATTTTACATCTGCATACTGATGGCAGCGGTAAACCACAGTGTATCTGTTACTGTATTGTGTTCCTAACAGCGAATGATCGAAATACAGAAACGTCACGCTTAAATTGGCCACAGCAAATTGACAAATGACGTGACGTGACGCCAAATCACGTGACAATGACGGAATACAATTACGTATGAAACTGAAATCATATTCGTATGAGAATACGCTTTTTTTGCTTCCTCATTAACTTTCCTAAAAACCGATTTAGAGCTTTAACATTGAAGACGTTTATCAGATCGTTTTCGTGGT
Source organism: Luffia ferchaultella (assembly GCA_949709985.1). Taxonomy (NCBI): domain Eukaryota; kingdom Metazoa; phylum Arthropoda; class Insecta; order Lepidoptera; family Psychidae; genus Luffia; species Luffia ferchaultella. The sequence continues at coordinate 3,989,520 of OX453267.1, forward strand.
GAGTGTAATTCGGTTATATTTCCAAAATTTATGACGGTAGAAAAAAGGCAGTGTTTTCAAAAGATGTAAGGGCTTAATGCCCATCGTATGATACCAAATTATCTAAAATAGGTTTGTAACTTTTTTTCGGAAAATTGATAATGGACGAAATTTTCCGTTTTTTTTTTCATACAAAAAGCTAGTTATTTTGTATGCCGAAAGCTAATATCGACTTTACTTAACGCGATTGTCAGGTACCAATCGCAAAAACTTGTATTTTTCCATATCTTATCTGTCCCATTTTTACTGTCATATCATCATCATCATCATCAGGCCGTGTCTCTCCACTGCAGGATATAGGCCTCTCCAAAGGCTCCGCCTCCGCCTTCCGCATCCGCCTGTCAGTTCACTAAGTATTATTTGTTTTCTTTAATAATGTTACATGTAGTTAGAGTTTATTTAGAGATTTTCCTGTTTTTCGTCAGTAGGACGTATTGTTTTTATGATACCATTAAATTGGGCTACATGTCTCAATTCTTCCGCACGATACTTTAATCAGTGATGTTTTACTACCATGCCATGCCATAACCCACTGCAGGGGCTTAGGCCTTCCACCAGGATGACGGGGCTTGGAGCGGATCAGAATGCGGGTAATCGGGTTTTACCATAGTTAACTAAATCTTTAGTGAAACTTAAAGAAGTTGCTTATGTGAAATACCCATCATTTACTTCAGCTGAGCATATAAGCAAATTTATGTGGTTAATCCTAGGGTTTTGGGTACATTTTATTGCTGTTACCCATTGTGTAATTCGTATTTCGTTCTTAGAAAATTTATGAGTTACTATACTTGGTGTTCGGCTGAACGTTGTCCAAACTATAAAGCGTGTACAGTTTACCGAATTAAACAAAAGGATTAAAAATAATAATAAAGAAAAAGTCAAAGTTTAATCATGTTTTACTCGGTAACCGTTATTTTGCGTCATATCTTGGCTTGAAACTTTTTGTTTAGTTTGATAAGTTCTACATGCTCTATAAATTCAGACGAATTTTTACTATACATCTCAATGCACGGGCTAGTCATGTTTTCAAAGGCAATCTTCTATATTCCATTCCGTCAGCCCATTATATCCCACTGCAGGGGTTTATGCCTCCCCCAGGGTGAGAGGGCTTGGAGTTTATATCCACCACGCTGCTGCAATGCGGGTTGGCGGATTGTAACGACCGCTATCTATTGACTGCTACCGCGACCAACTGCTTAACGTTGTCTCCTCTAGTCGTCCCTGTGACTGATAGTGATGATTTTTTTTCACTTTGTCCATACACTGGCCTCCTATACGGAAAAAAATGAAAACTCGCTTCAAGAATTATTAGATATTTGAATGAAACTAAGCAAAAGAAACATTTTAATTAAACGCTTTTACCATTATTGTCGTATTCCAAGTTATGAGATAAACATAATATATTAACGATTCGTTATTGACATAGCCAATCTCTACATTCTGCGAATTATTTTTCTTATAAGATAATATTTTTGAAATTCTTAAATATTCTATATTGAATTCTTTTTTTTCGTTTTAACTTGGTGAGTCGATAAGTTCTACATTGTCAGGGAACCTCCGCAGTCTTTGAGTCCAATACATCTCCGTGCGTACTTTTTAAAAAGCGCTTGCTGGCAGGGAGGACCTATACAAGTGTTACGTGGTCCCTTAATATTGACTTTGTTCAGACGCTCAGTAACTCAACGAGCTGCCTAGCTAGAGCTTTGCTTGGAGTTCATCTACGGAATGGAATTCGGAACGAAGAAGTGTTCAGAAGAACTGGAAACACCGTCATGGTTTTAGCAGAACTAGCGATTTGAATAGACATTCGCACGGAGAACCGATAACCACGGGGGGAGAAATCTTAACTTCCCTTAGCTGAACTGACGACTTGGTGAAGGTGGCAAACAGCCGTTCATTATAATTGCTCCAAGACCGTGTTTTATGTAGATCTAGAAGAGACGCCTTTGTTCAATAGTGTACGTTCAGCGGTTGCAGCAGTGTACGTAAGCCATGCGGTAAGTGTCGATTGACTCGTCTATGGTAAGTGTGCCAGGATAGGCAAATGAATAGTAGTTATCCGTTCAAAGTAACTATATAAATAATATATCAGACATCCACTTCCAAACAAAGGCAGAGTCGTGTACTATGTGTACCAGACAACAGTGATGTCAAATAAATCATCATCATCATCAGCCCATTTTTACCCCACTGCAGGGGCTTAGGCCTCCCCCAGGGTGAGGAGGGGGGTGGCTTGGAGCTTAAGTCCACCACGCTGTTCCACTGCGGGTTGGGAACTGTAACGAGCGCCATCTATTGACAGCGTCCGGGACCGACTGCTTAACGTGCCCTCCGAAGCACGGTGTCAGTGATATTGTGTACTTAAGTCAGAAAAACTCATTGGTACACGCCCGGATTCGAACCATGACCCTATGGGGCCTTATAAATTTGAGACAGGTTCGTTGCGCTCTGGGCTATCACGACATAGTCAAATAAATAAAAATAACTAAAAATTTAAAAAAATATTAAACGTGTAATTATGCAATGTTATAAATGTCTGTGCGACGCCCATTTTTATTAATAAGTACCTACTAAAGTAACGTATCCATACAATTATAGCTTTGTATTACTTATACCATAATTGTATTTTTATATAAAATTGCTAATGGAGTCTGGCCCCGATCTTCTAGCAAAATTAAACTATTACGTTCCGCGTGTGTCACTAAGGATCAATTCCACATTCTTTACACCAGTCGTCAGCACAAACTACAGGCAGAACACTTATTTATGGCGGTCATGTGACAGTTTTAATAAAATTAATAGAACACTACCGATAGACGGGTTTAATACAAGTGTTTCACAAGTGAGGCGTCTGCTCAGCAATGAATTCTTTGTAGGCAAGACTCATAGATAGGAGGTTTGACTTATAAGTATGCATATATTTCTACATATATATGTTATGAGTGTTGGAGGGAGGGGATGAGGTTTTGCATGTCATTTTTATTAGTGGGAACCTGTAAATGGTTGACTGTTAACCACCCACTGCTAATTACTCTCATTATATGTAACTGTTGGTTCTCCTTAACATAAATAAATAAATAACGGTAGAAATAATAAGTACTGAAAACATTCTAGAAATTTGCAATCTTCAAACACTAAACCCCAAAAAAAATATTCTATCTTTCAGAAAGACACAACGTTTTCTCCATAAAACGTGTTCCTTCCTGTCTATGACATTAGAGTAATTCATTAAGCGGACAGCAGAGCGCGACACCGGACCTAAGGTGAATATAAATGGGGCCTCCACGATTTATTCCCGACGAGAGCGACGCTTGAATACTGATTAAGAAAATACCTGTTCATGCTTGTAAGAAATACTTGGATAAACATCACAGGGATTTTGTAAAATGGCGATTCAATATTATTAGTTGTCGTCTAGCGGTCGACATTCTAACGTACTAACTTACATACACTTACGTACGAAGGGAGACATGTAGGTCAATCAGCCCTTTTTATACCCCACTGCAAGGGCATAGGCTTCCCCTCAAGATGAGGGGGCTTGGAGCTTAAATCCACTACGCTGCTCCAATGCGGGTTAGCGGATTGTAACGATCGCCATCTATTGACAGCTACCGGGACGACTGCTTAACGTGCTCTCCGAGGCACGAAGTCAATGATAGTTATGTACTTAAGTCAGAAAAACTCATTGGTACACGCCCAGATTCGAACCACGGCCTTATAGATTTGAGACAGGTTCGTTGCGTTCTGGGCTATCACGACTAAAATAAATGCCTGTCCTTAACAGTTTACTACAGTTCTTTCTAAAATTTGTCAGTTTTCATATAATTTACGATAACTTTTTTAACAGTTTCAACCATTTTTATCTGTTGTCTGTGCGCAGTATTCACGAAGTAGGAATATATATTATTAATCGCTCTACCGAACTGTTTACTTCAAATAAAATAATAATAATAAATGTAGTTTTTGCCAGCTTTGTGCTGAGATAGGTTAATTTTGTTGATAATAATAATAATGGTTGGATTGTTGCATTAAACCCTGGGTAATTTTTTTGTTTTGGCAAGTATATTGTCAAAGAAATGAACCAGCCATTTTCGTTCAGCAGTTTTTAACTTTCGATGAAAATTGTAAAACATGGATCCATTGCTTCAAAACTGCTTCAAAATTTATCGAAATGAAATAAATCGTCTGACAAGCCATTATTTGTAAGTTAGATTAGGTAATAGTAGAAACATCTAATTTGAAACAGAATTTATAGTTGAGCTCTAATTTTTCATAGCTGTTCCTTTTCTTTAAAAGATAGAAGTAATTTTGAAATAATTCGAAATCTCAAAACAAATTGATTTATTAACAGTAAATAGTTCATTATAATATAAAGTTCACAAGATTACGTTAGCTCAACATAAGCACATAAAACAAAATCGTGTTGCTCGCTTTACGGGGTTTTTCGTTCGATTTTCCCTATTTTCGTATAAATATTTTCCCCTAACGCACGCCCGGACTTCCGTCGAGTAGGAAATTGCCTTCGCATCTACAATGTCGGGAGGTTTTCACTAAAATACGCAACTTTATATATTGTGTATTTACACGTTATTTCACGTCGGGTAATGTAAAGAATTTAATAAATTTTAATTTGAATTTCACGCCGTATTAAAATTTATTTATGTATAAGATCGTGCTTGTTTTCCAGAATATAAACAGAGACTATGGGCTTCCATTTGGTACCGAGGTGCCTTAGTAATCAACGGACATCTTCAGTCAACCTTTTGTTCTGCACAGTAGAAATATGAGTGAAAAGTACGGTAGGATACCGCTGACCTGGAAAGGAGAAATGGTTGGGAAAAAGCAGCTTAGGGGCTGCGGGTTGTGTCACACTACTCCTGTTGTCTTCATACGTTATTTTCTTTATTTATTATGAAGTTTTATATTCGCTGATCGACTTCTGTATATGACTTAATTAAAAAATTTCTGAATTTAAATTCAGAAAAACCAGAAAAAAATAATCTGAATATTATGTACGAATCAACATTTAAATTATATTTTAGGTAAACAGATTACAGTTAAAATTCTCTGTACCAAAAAAACACCATGACTAAGTAATTCAAATCTCATTCTTTCTTTATATTTTGTCTGTGTCACAAACCCTGAGATCTACTTATTTTTTCTAATGTGACAGTTGGAAGTATGAAGCAGAACAGGAATCCTTCAAAGAAATAAGCTCTGCAGAAAGCTTTTGTACCTTAAAATAAAAAATCTACCGAAAGTTAGCGGTGCGTAGGTACAGAAATGTAATGGATATGCAGTGTGTAAGCATAATGCCACACGAATATAATGTTGTACCTCAAAAGAGAAACTTATTTTGGTGCAGTTTAAATTGTACTCTCACACGACATCGTCCTGAAATACTTTCTACACCAAAAAAGTCCATGACGCATATTGAGCCCTTTTCTATGAAAGAGCCCATCTCCGTAGACGCTGACCTTCGCCTGCTTCGCTTGTGCTTGATCCGGGATTTTGTGACGTTCGTTGGGACGTCATTATAAGAATATTTCCTATTTGCTCCGATCTTGTTATTTTTAGTTAATCCAATTTCCGATCAACTAACACATAAGTCGTAGAAACACTTAACAGTCCAAATTGAGTGGTTTTCGATGACAATTGTACCAGTAAAAGTAAAAAAGGTTATTGTTGTAGGATTGTTGTAGGTATATTATAGACAAAATGGTTGTGGAGCAGTTGTCGGAAATAGTTAAGTTCAACTAACCCTTACTATATTCTACTCATGTTATAGATATAGATAGTGGTTGTTTTGGTAGTTTTTATTATGGTTTTTTTTTTGTAATCCTATTTCTTTTTAATTTAATTCCTTATACTTTTCTAAATATAACAACTAAAAACTTTATAAAAATATAAATATCGAAATAGAAAAAAATTATAAATAGAAAGTGCACTTACAGTCCCAAGATAGCTAAGAGTGTTTCTTTATAAACAAATATGAATATTCAAATGTTAATTTTTTCCGTTACTTATTCATAATAATGCAAACAAATATAAATATTTATAGGTCGGGTCAGCATTTATATGATGAATATTGATACTGGTACCGGGTCTCGTTGTTATATGTATGTGGTGTCTTCGCTTGGTACCTAGCCAAAACACAAGCTAATGCTTAGTTTGGGACCTAGCTGTTGTTGTTATGTTGTTGTGATGTTGTTGTGATGTATATGTTAATTTTTTCCTTAGTTAATAACTATATACCTACTGCAATAACAACTCATAAAAACCAACAAGTATAATGTAGCTGTATTGTAATAACTGCAAAGGTTTGTTGTCATTTAGTTATTATTAATTTAATTAGTCCTGTAATTTAGTACAGCGATTAAAAACATATTTACAAAATCACTTAAATTTTCAACGAAGACCTTAAGTATAGATACGTTTTGTCACCGATGCCAGAGAATACTAAATTGACCTACTTCCCTTATTTACCCAGAGACAAGCATCGCCATTTTCTGAGGGTGAAATATATGCGGCGGGGTTCAAAATTTTAATGTAGTTATTTAGAATGTTCCATTCATTTGTTAGCAGCGACATCTCCATTAAACAATAGTTCTATGTAAAGTTCTATTGCCAGGATTTTGTGGATAACTAAGTGTCGGATTCTAAAACTGAATCTACGAAAAAAATTTTTGTTCCAAAATAAAATTTTATTATTGTAAAATTAACGCATTAGCACCGAGATTCGAAGTGATATCGGATGCGGGTAAGATTGTATGTGATAAAATGAAAAATTTAGACATTTAATAAAATCAATAAAAATATATTTTCCATGCTTATAAATGGAGAATTCAATCGTTTGTTTTCTTATTGAACTTTAACATTGTACTAAATTAGCAAAAAAACATCTAATATATATTTTCGTTTTCATGGTTATAAATTGCAGTAATTATATGTTTACACCAGATTCCAATAATTTTATTATCTAATATATAGATTAATCATTACTATTTAAAAGTACACAATAATATCCTATTTTGAAATAACAAATTATTATAATATAGAATAATATAAATACGACTAATTTAAAATAAATATATAAGAAATTTACTTACAATACTATAACTAATTCTTAAAAATGGTGATCAAATAAAACTAATCTAATAATCCACCCCTTGTTGCCCCCGAAATGTGCCCATGATGCTCATCGCATTGCTGCGCTGAATTGCAATGGCAATTCTTTGCACCAGGAAGGAACCGGAACGGGGCTCGAATCCCCTCAGACGACAACCGATGCTCGCGACGAAACGTTTGGCTTCACTCCCCCAACAGCCAGCATCTTCCACCGCAAGAGGGACGAACAAAATTTTCATGGTTGTAATAAACAGTGTTTTCCGACTACCTGTTCAGAACAAAAATTTTTACTTAGGTAACAAAAATTATTTATATCGTCTAAAAATCTATATTGGTTTATATAAAATATTGGCTTAAATAAAGATAATTCCGTGTTTAGGTTTCAATAAATAAATAAAAATAATACCAGAAAAAATAAATATTTATAGTGTTTACATTTAATTTTACTTATTTTTGTTTCTTGTTTTGTTTAATAATATAATAATATTATAACAGAAATCTTATGACTTCAAGTTTAAACTCGAGATAAACTTAGTAAGGTATTACAATTATTTAATATTACTATTATAATTCAAGTTATTTTAAAAGATCTACGAATAATCGAGTCAGTAATTTTAAACGTTGAAATTCCACGAACAATATGATTAACAAAATCATCGCCAATACTTATATTTAACTACAAAATTAAAACGGACAATTACAAATTTTTCATTAATCACGAAATTTTTGGATCGTACTCGTAATTACATAAAAAATATTTAAATAATATTTATATATAGCCCACCGTTTCTCTTAAAATCGTTAAAACTCCGCTGAAATTTCTCATTCGCCCGCAAAACCGGCAAATAGCTGAGCCAACTTTAAAATATAACTTTTAAACTGGGCCCTGTTTAATGGCAGTTTCTCACGACTTGTGTTTGAAATACAAACCATTCGCAAAGGTATAATTGGCTTGTTAAACGAAGTTAAATTACGTTCTAGTATGATTAAATATATAGTGAATCGTTTTCTATGTATTGTATCCGAAAGTACGTCCGACATTTTATTTAATATATATACTAGCGACCCGCCCCGGCTTCGCTCGGGTAGCAAAGCGTATAAGCCATAATGTTTTTTTCTGTCGTTGTGTCGTATCAGCTTGTTACATCGAACATGTGGAAAGGATTTAATTAGATTTAAATGTAACGTAAGTTCATTCTACTTGGATTATTGTTAATGTGTTTTATTTTCGATTCCTATAAATATTTGAAAATGTTAAGAGCAAATACATAAAAACAGACTACAATATTTCTTTGTATACAAAATTAATAACTTCAGCCTAACCACGCGTGTCGCGTCGTCCGATATGGCCGGCGCCCAACTTCTTGCCGCGCCATATTTATATTTCGCGATAGCTCCTAAGATATTGATTTAAATTGTATAGTGTAAAGGGCAATCACAATGTGCATGAAATGCTCAAGTTAAATAACTTGTTTAATTTGATAAGGATTAATACTATATCCGTATAAATTGCTTTCCAATCACCTCATCTTATTACACAATTTTTTTAAACATAAAAATAGGTATAGTAAGCTATCCATAAAAGATAGACATATGCTATCGCGGACTTTTCTTTAGTCCTATAAAAGAGACACGATTTCTCCATGCATTATTTTGTTATATCTCAAAAGGATTAGGCAGCGTTTTCGATGAAAGCTCCCAGCCGGCTTGATTTTATCCGACTTCTTCAACAATAATCGTCCTATTTCAACAAATTTCCACATCACATTAATAAATTATACCTACACGTAAACCTTCCTCTTGAATCACTCTGTCTATTGGTGTCAATAATATGCGAATCCGTTTGGTAGTTTTTGAGTTTATCGCATTCAGACAGACAGACAGACAGACGCGGCGGGAGACTTTATTTTATAATATGTAGTGATAATACTAGCTTGCTGGGCTTTCTGGTGGAGCTGGGGTGGCGAGAATGACGCTGCCCACCTACGCAAAATAGGCGCTTTGACGTCGAGTTGCGGAAAAAGAGCCCGTCTTCAAGTATCAAGTATCAATACTAGCTTTCCACCCGCGGCTTCGTCCGCGTGGACTACTTATTTGTTTATACTGGGACCGCTATGGGGACGCTACACTCTATTGTGGGACTTTTTAGAAAAGTCTGAAACTTAATTATCTAAGAAATCTCTATACCGATTTTCATCAAAATCGGTTCAGCCATTTTAGAACGAAAAATAGATATACCGATTATATTTCTGGGATAAAATTTATTCTGTGCGTTATTCCAAGCCGTATGAGATACCTTCATACTTAATTTAATCAAAATCCGTTCAGCCGTTTTACCATGAAGTATAATTTCTCACAGAAACCGTGACTGTTTTCGTGATAAAAAGTAACTTAATATGTTACTATCCAACTAATAGGCTATACCTATGCAAAAAATCACGTTAATCCGTTGCGGCATGAAAGAAGGACAAACCAACAAACACGGTTTTGAATTAATAAGTAAGGTTTAAAAAAAAAGAAGAAAAAAAAGTAAGTGACTGAATTACTGAATGACATAACCGGTAAAAATTTTGCACAGAAGTCTTCTATAATTACGTGTCTTTTGTATACACTAAAAAAAGTATTTTTATATAAACTTTGTTCATCTCAAAAGGGGTTAAAAGGAGTAAAAATTTTTATAGAAAAATATACATAAAGCATGTATCAACTTGAGATTTAGCACAATATAACCCGTTAAACGAATGACTGGAAATTTAATTTATTGGATGTAAATTGTTTAAAGTTCGTACAAAAAAATATAATAAAAATGATGAAAAAGGAAGGACGAATTTCTCGTGAGTGACAAAATCATAATTTTTTATCGCTGTATTACATTATTATATTTAAACTTAGCATGTAAATCAAGATGCAGCGCCTCTTAATTTGAAGCAATCGAAAACGTGACCAAAATGTCAGACTCGATGATTGGACCATACGTGATTATATCATACGTGATTATCTTTGTTTCAAAGAAAAATAATTTCAGGATTTTTTTTTTCAGTACAAATTTTATATTTGGGTCATACAGGATTCTACTTAACAATGAATATTTCAAAACTTCGAGTGACGTATATTCGGTTTACGGTGTATATTTTTTATCACATTTTTCTTGTCACTACGCGGTATCTTGTCAGATACTAAGTCAATTATGATATTTCACGCGCTATAATACAACTCGAAAATGGTTCAGGAATTCTGTGTGCATAGTTTAAAAACAAATTGTAGTACGATTTTTATACGGCATCTCGGGAATATTTAGGAAATTGGGTAGCAACCCTGCCTACGAAGCTGGAGGTTCCGGATTCGAATCCCAGGTCGGGTCAGTATTTATATGATGAATATTGATATTGGTACCGGGTCTTGGTAGTTATATGTATGTGGTGTCTTCGCTTGGTACCCAAAACATAAACTAATGCTTAGTTTAAAGCCTAGACGTTGTTGTGATGTATAAGTTATAAAAAAAAAATAAACGAGTTCAACTCGTAGAAAACTAGGTGGTAGCCCGTAAGATCTAACAAATTACATCGGGTCGGTAAAAAAACTGTAGTTAGCTAATAATAAATAAATTAAACATTGAATTTAATTAAACATTCTTGTATAAATTACAAACCAAGTTTTAGTAATGTCAAGATGAAGGTAAAATCATTTTGGTTGTAACCTCGCAATGCGTTCATAAGATGAAACCTTTAATTAACTTAAGACACTCTTAACGTGGCGTATCGTAGAAATCATATTTAGAAGTTTATTAATTACCTAATAAAATCTGTTTTAATAATTTCATACTTAAATATAAATTAATAGGTTAAATATTTTAAAAGCCGGATAAGGTACTTGAGGAGAAGGGTTGTAGACAGAATGCGTCGGCAAGGTCATCACGATTCTCAACCCTAAAGAAAGGACCAAGAAGAAGAAAAAGAAGAAGATAAGATGGAGCGTCTCGTTCTTCGAAAGGAACGAAAAATAAGCAAATTAACAGACACATAAATTAGACAGACCATACGTCATTACCATTGTTTTATACAAACATATTGCTAAATTACGCATGAAATGTAATTTCAGAATCTTAATTTTTTTTTGCAATACAAATTTTACGTGTGGGTATCACAAAAATCTACTTTATAGCAAATATTTCGTAACCTTAACTCGTGTACGTGGTCTAAGTGGTATACTTTTTTGCTCACATTTTTCTTGTCACATCGCAGTATCTCTATGAACATCCATGATAAATTAAAATTCGCTTGACGACCGCTTGGCCTAATGAGTAGCGACCCTGCCTACGAAACTGGAGGTCCCGGGTTCGAATCCCAGGTCGGGTCAGTATTTATATGATGAATATTGATCCTGGTACCGGGTCTTGGTTATATACGTTATACGTATGTGGTGTCTTCTCTTGGTACCTAAAACATAAGCTAATGCTTAGTTTGGGGCCGAGACGTTGTTGTGATGCGTACGTTATTATTATTATTCTTTACTTCTTCTTTACTTCATCAGCCCATTTTTATCCCACTGCAGGGACTTAGGCTTCCCCCAGGGTGAGGAGGGGGGGATTATTATTATCATTAATAATTAATTCTAGTGCGTAGTGGGCAGCTATATTGATTTAATAGTAACTTTTCCTAAAAATAAAAACGAGTAGGACGGTAGAATCGGACCACGCACAGTTAAGAGTTCCTTAATCGGGATGAATTTTCATGTTTCAAATTAAAATTATAAGTTTAAAAACAGATTAATAAAAACTAGTCGATATATATAAATCTGGTTAAAAGTTTTTAAGGTGGTATTAACTTCATTTTTCAGGATTTATCACATCATGGTCGAAAAGTTAAACAGGGGTCCACTTTAAAGTCTTTGTGAGCGCATCTCAACAACTAATGACTTAAATAAAAAAAGTCCTTTTGTCTCCTTATTATTTTCAAAGACCCTATCCATATGTACCCTACACTAAATAAGAAAAATATTTTTTATATATGAGTATTTCACTTGTCTAGTATCCATAATATCAAATCTAGCCTATTTTAGGACTAAATGGCCGTGTGTGTGATGTCCTACGAATTATTATTTTTATAAAGACTCCTTTTTGCCATTTTACTACAGAATTCTGCAGATATAAAGACAAAAATTATAGCCACAAGAAAATTTTAGCAATATTTATTCCAAACAATATCATTAATTCTGAAGTGTGTTTGTTTTGTTTCCTCGCGTTATAATATCACATAAATTTTTTTTTAAATAATAATAAATAGGACTTCCCACACAGTGCCATCTAGTCCCAGAGGAAGCAAGTATCATGCTTGTGTTATGGGTTACTAGACAACTGATATAAATACTTAAATATGTTTTTTATAATATACTATACATATATAGATATTTTACACCCAGACACGGAACAAATAGACATCTTCATGCACACAAATATTTGTCCCGGGCGGAAATCGAACCCGCGACCCTTGGCTCCGTAGTTAGGGTCTCTAACCATTCGGCCAATCGGTCAGTCAATTTAGTTTGAGCTTTGGTTTTTTTTACTGTGGAAAGCAGCATAATAAGCTCAACCGAACAGGTGACGTCACAGGGAGGATCTCAACGTCAGATGAATTTTCATAATTATCTGAGAAATTCGTAAATAAAAAAATGTTTTTGTTTATTTATTTATTTATTTATTTATACTATAACTTTATTCCTTTTAATTTTAATTGGTTGCACCTTTATTTTGGTGCAACCGTTGAAGTATAAAACTGGTATAAGTATGCCATGGGACATTTAGTCATACACCTAAGAGACTATGCTCTTAAGGCACCGCCCGTCAAAGGCATTACACATCGAAGCATCCTCAATGCGTCCGGTCGTTGTTTACGTCAAACCCTATACATTCTCCACAGTATAGGTTGAGGATGTCGTTTAGCCGGTCGGGCTGCACCTTCTGTATAGAAATCCCAACCTAGCACTATCTGCGTGGTAGGTCGGGTGCGCAGGTGTCAGTATGCAGATTCAGGACTCACTAAATTTAAAAAAAAAACCATGGGACACAAAATATTTGTAATGGATGACGTGTTTTGATTTGTGAGAACGGATGGTAGCGATAGTAGATCTCAAGAAATTAAAGGAAAGTTGTGTGATACAGCTGGAAAGAAAAAAGATAGTTACTGGGATTTTATGTACTTCCCCGTTTTAAGTATGTTGGTACATTATAATTCTGATAGATAGTTTGTCGGTTTGCCCGTTAGTGCTCTAACGTAGTTAATTGCTAACTGATTTTTTTGAACTTAGTACAGCGGTTTTCTTTGACCAATACTTTTGCATGTATCGTTTTGAAGCTGCTTGGAGGAAATAGAGGATTATTTATTTCTTTGTCTTTATTCCGCTACAACAAAGTTTCAAAATGACCAGACTTGCTTCAAAGAGTAATTATGTATAATATAGTCTTGTGCTGCCGAACAGCTCACGCATATCTTCCACTTCCATCAGGCCATTATGCCCCACTTTAAAGGCTTATGCCTCCCCTCAGGGTGAAGGGTATTGGACCTTAATCCACCACGCTGCTCCAGTGCGGATTGGTGAATTTCAATGACTGCCAACATCAACAGATGTTGATGGCAATCGTGACCGACAGTTTATCGTGCTTTCCGAGGCACGGAGTCAGTGATATTTATGTACTTAAGCTCGGGCATATACTAAAGTAAACATGTTTGTAATGTGCTTATTAGTTTAGTACGTTTTGTTCAAATTAACCGATTCATAATGTACTTAAATATTCATGAATATGTTTCGTACTTCTGAGTAATAGAAAACCACATCAAGGTTTAGTTAAAAAACCCTAAAGTTTTTACGTACGCACGTACATACTTGTTTTTGTAATTTTGTTATTTAATTAGTGAAGTTTTACTTAGCAACAAGCGGTACCTACTTGCAAAGTTCTTACATTTGTTCTATTTAAATTTTAAAAGGTTTGATGACAATACCAGCCGCAGATTTGTTTACATATAAAGATCCTCAATTGATCCGAACGGTAGGTACACTGAGAAACCAAATAATTCTGTGCACATTAGTCAAGTCTACGGAACAACCTCCGAATAACTCTATGGGCTGGTTCAATGTAAACTAACCATATAATTCGGCAGACTATAACCGTCGCCTTCTATACGTTTACCGCAGATTATTCGGCAGCAATACCACTGCAGAAAGTCACCGACGAGTCTGACGGTAAATGTGCAGAGTGATGACCATTCTATGGCTATATGCTATCCGACGCAAACCTTGCTGACGCAAGTTTTTACTAGTTTTAGATTAGATTGTCTTTGGTGTGACCATTGCAGAGGATCGCATAACCGAACCGGTAGATTTTCGATCGAAATCTGTGTGGATTAGCTCAGATTAAATAGATAGATGAATTTTCTTCGGCAGTTCCAGCCGCCGGACCCTATTCAGCGCTCTAAGCGCAGAGATCTACGGACGGGAGTTTCCTTTCGAACCGTTGAGGGCCGTTTTTTTCTCTCAGTGTATACGGTTTATTCGTTCCGTCTGTTTTTGGATATTTTGTTTGTTTTTGAAAATCAAATCTAAACATCAACAGAATCAATTTACACACTATATCAATATTGATGATAATTAATATGAATCTCCTAAACATTTTATCGGTATAAGACTGCATTTGCTTTACTTAATGCCGACTGATTCTGCTTTATTTCCAAATCACCTTTTTTTTCTCGGTATGATACTCTTTATCATTATTGAATTTGTACCACTCCTTTTCATTACAGAACATGCGTTCAAACACGAGTGTCTTCATTCACCGTATTTCCTCCAATAACTGAGATTTTCCTTATATTATCTTGAACGGCATGGTATTAAAAAATCGCATACTTTGAAGTATCTATTTTCTAGCAGAAAGAACAATTAAGGGGATAGTCTTTCTCTTCACGGCTTCGAATTAGCATCGCTGTCTCCGTTTCATGTCTTCTTCCCCGACTTGTTCCTGAATGACAGAGATGACAAGAACGAATTCCCAAAAATACCTATAAAATACCCGTCGAAACAGCTTGCGAGCCGTGACTGTTTCCACCCTTTAAATATGTATAAATTGGAACCAAAATTTGTAGGATCATTAGAAAAAAATGTCTTTAAAGCGGTACGTTTGTTTTTTTTTTTGAAATGAGCATTAATATCAAAATTACGGCTCATAATTTTCAAAAACGAAGAACCAACGGAAATCATGTTTTTTTTGGAATTTATTCTAAAACAACTAAACCAGACATCAAAAAAAAAATACAGCGCCCTGTGCCAGTATTTCGTCTATCACAAATATTTTTTCTGTAAATATTAATTAAGAAATACAACGAGGATTAGACCCGGGCCGAAGTCTCTTTTTCGTATGAAAAGCTTACCCCCTTTAGCCTACCCCTATTAGCCAGCAGTCCACTACATCATTTTTTTTTGTACCATTTTTTTAATTGGAAATTAATTTCCTTGTCCACTACCTTTCTTGGCATTTCCTCCAATAATTTTCCCACTCTGTCAAAGTTTTCTTCTCATTTCCATTTGCGTCTGTTCCTTATTTGCAAACTTTGATGCTCGTTTCTTCAATAATTTAGCTATGGGAATGATGTCGGCTATGATTACCTTGGTGGAACTGTTCAATAGGCTCTAAAAATCCCAAATACAAATCTCCCCCGAACCGCCTTCATTTTTTTTTTGTAATATTGTACTTTTATTACTTCTTCGAATATTAAAGCGCCATGTAGTATAAATAATAATAATAATAATAACACACTCAATCACAACAACGTCTAGGTCCCAAACTAAGCATTAGCTTGTATTTTGGGTACCAAGCGAAGACACCACATACATATAACAACCAAGACGTAAAGGATTTGTCTACATAACTATAACACATAAAGGAGTGGTCTACTGCCATCCATACACGCCTTTTGCTCGCTCTATGGTCTCATTTTTTGGCTAGGGTCTGCTAGTGCTTCTGTTAGTTTCTGCGCTCTGACTTTATCCCGAGCGTGACCATCATAATCATCTCAGCCACAGGAAGTCCACTGCTGGACACAGGCCTCCCTCCCCCATTTATTTCCATTAGGACCTACTGGTAGCGGCCTGCATCCAGCGTCCTCCTGCCACCTTTACAAGCGTGTCCAAGCGCACACTTCTCCAAACTTTACTTTTTGGGACCGTTTACGATGTGACATGTAACTTGTCCACCTTGTCCAAATTTTAAATTCAAATTCAAAAAGTTTTTATTCAATATCAGATGTTTACACACACTTATTGAAAGTCAAAATGAATTGATTAGGTAGGCCCCTCAGTATCTACAAGTAACATACACATGTACGCATGAATATTACTCTCGTTGACTTCTCCACGTTCGGATAAGAAAAAATGGAAACGAATTAAACACCCCATACCCCACCCCCCAGACCCCCCAATTATCATTCATCAAAAACATTGTACCCATTCCTTCAAACGCCATGACTACCGGAAATAACACAATACTAAGTTATATCTTACACTTCAGAATCTAAGTCGTACCACAACAGTGAACTTAAGAGTGGGCGTCATTCCCATTTACAAATGTTATTGCTTTATTATGATACGTAATAGTTTTTATACCATGGAGCATACCTACTCCGAAAAAAACACATCACTGCTATTGTGATTCATTGTGATTAGAGGGACCATATTTCATTATCATCTTTGGAATTTTCGTAGTCAGTTAACTTTCCGGAGGCAGCAAAGCTTTTGGCTATAAAAGTCCAGTGTAACCGATTGAAGATATAGGAACTCGATAGAAGTCATTTAAGAAATGGTAATTGTCAAAAATTTCTGATTGTGAGATAGCGCGTCACTCCTAAAAGGTTTAGTCACGAAAACGCAGACGTTGTTTTTACCCGACTGCACGACGCAAAGGAAGAGTAATATGTTTATTAGTCAATATATACATATATGTAATATATTATTGTTTTATTTTTGTGAAAGTCACTAAAGACATGACAGAAATCAATAGGCGACAACCAAACGCTATATTGTGAAAAAAAAAATCAAGTCAATGAACTGGACGGACTGAACGACTGACCGGTTGGCCGAGTGGTTAAAGATCCTAATTGTGGAGCCGAGGGTCGCGGTTACGATCCCCGCCCGGGACAAATATTTGTGTGCATGAACATGTCTATTTGTTCCGTATCTGGGTGTAAAAGTATCTATATATGTGTACATTACATATAAAAAAAGAATATTTAAGTATATATATCAGTTGTCTAGTACCCCATAATACAAGCATAATACTTGCTTACTTTGAGACTAGATGGCGCTGTGTGGAATGTCCCAGATATTATTATTATTATAATTTCAAGTGGGGTATCCTGAATACGTCTTCAAAAACAACCTTATATATCTCAAATTATTTTTCTTTTTGAATTACCGTTTAGGCTGTTTAACGATTTAAAATTAGTTGGCAACAATTAAACAATTTTTTTTAAATTCATTAAAGAAATGATTAGATAGCGAAAACCTTCTTACATTAATTAAGAAATGAAAAACAAAAGAATTGTAAAACTAGGCAGTACCTATAAAAAGCGAACATTAGAAAAAGGTGAAAATAAGTTTTCCTACTTCTTTTTCCACGCACAGCCATGGCTGTGAAGGTAAATAAGTAATAGGACCAATTGTTGCCATCATTTTCTAAGTTTGCTAGTTGGCAGTAGGTATTTTTTTTAAAATTTTTTATTGTAATTTTTTGTTAGTTAAGCCAGCTAAGCCTACTTAGTATTTTCTAATGTTTAATAATATAATTACGTTTATAACACCCAATTAACTTAAATCTATTTTGTTTTTATTCAATGTTCACTTGAAAACATCAATTTAACCCGCGAAGATGCTTAAAGAGATACAGCACAGATAGTCCATACAGTAATTTTGTAGCGACGGAACCAATAAAACTTTGTCATAGATTTAAGGCCGATATCACGCTGAGACTAATGGGTTTTGTTTGTACGGAACTCCTATTCGATTCCATCGAATAGACGACACAATATTGACTGTCTATACATACACACTCCACGGTGTGAATAATCTTAAAGAAAGTAATCAATCCCACACATGCTTACAAGTAAGTGTCACTTCCCTCTCGCTAACTTCGGTTGTTGTTTAGTAAAAAATCTTTGGCATAAAATACGCTAATTAAATTTTATCACACTATTAAATTTTCTCAGATAATAGGAAATTTGGTTGAGACTAGATAAAGTAGGTAAACGAGGTTTTTAAAAAGATATATGTATGTAATTTTCGTTCGTGTTACGCGTAGGTACTCCGGTTTCAAATTAATAGAGTATTAAGGTTTTATTGTTATTTAATGCAGTTTTTTTTTTCGTTTTGGATAGGAAGATATCTAAGGATTGTCGGAATTTTAATATACTGTTTATTTACTTTTTAGATTCTGTATCTATGATTAATTACGTAGTTAGCCGGAACCGCCGCCGATGTGATAACAAAAACATATAGATATGTACAAAACGCGTACAGTAAAAAACAAAAAAAAAATATTTATTTCAATAAATAAATCCTAACTAATATATACGCGAAAGATTGTATGTATGTTTGTTGCTCTTTCACGCAAAAACCATTAAACGGATTTTAATGAAACTTTACAATAATATTACTTATACATAAAAATAACACATATACTATAATTTATAAAGATACTAGCTTTCCGCCCGCGGCTCCGCTCGCGTGGACTTCACACTTGTACACAGATTTAAAAAATTCTTTCACCCATAAAAATCTACAGTATCAGCGAGTAACTTGTGTTATATTTTATTTAAAAAATTAGCTTTACGCCCGTGGCTCCGCTCACGTGAACTACACAGTTGTACCGGGACCGCCATGATTTTTTGCGTAGATATAGTTTCTAGGCCAAAGAATGACTAGGCTACTTTTTTCCCGGTTAAAGGGGTTCCGGTACAATTGTGTGGTCTATGCGAGCAGAGCCGAGGGCGGAAATTTATTAAAAAAAAGGTACATAATTATTATTAAATAAAGGTACATAACAATTTAGTATTTTTGTAATTATTATAAACTGTCTAACTTCACACATTTATGTGCTAAAACTAGTCATAACTCAAATATTGCCATAAATTAATAATATTTAATTCGTAGGTACAGTTTTAATCAAACTTCATGGCGGATCCGAACATAGGCACAAGTCGCGTCGCAGTAACCAGTTTTAGATGTAGCGGGACGCAGTGGAGTGAGGGTTATATAACTGTATATACCTGCGCAAGCACGCTTATAGCGTTGTATTCCGATCCGCCATAAAGTTTGTGTTTGAGGCGAACTATACGCCGTTAAAATTGGTTTCAAGAGTTTTATCGCATTTATTAAATATAAAAAATGTTGGCTCTGGCGTGTAGCGTTGTTTGTGTGATTATTACACACATTACGCATACTACATTACTTGGTAAATGAAAACTGATATGAATGGTAGTACTGTGTCGGTTTATAAAATATATTTTTGTATTAATATTTTCCACATAAGGGTTTTTTTTTAAGTTAAATAACTTTAAAACCCTTCAAAAGTACAAATAAATACCAATAATGAAAATGATGAAAATAATACAAACATAACACTAAAATAATGAAATCTGTATAAAAACGTAAATAGTTCTTCGCCGACTTACTGATTGGTCGAGTGGTTAAAGACTTTCAGCAGAACCAAAAGTCTCGGGTTTGCTTCTCGTCGAAAACAAATATTTGTCTACGTGTCTATTTGTATCGTCTCTGGGTGTAAAATATTTATATATGTACATAGTATAAGTACATTATGATACGAGTACAGTAAGCTGTATATTATAGTCGAGGTGTTTATAGGCGCCAAGCAAAGCCGAGTGCTTACAATAAAACGAAGACTATAATAGCCAGCTTAACGATTACGAGCATCATATGACGTTTTTCAATATATTTGCGATTAAAATTATTTAATTAATTAATTTGATTAATTGGACACTTCCAATGTAATAATGGCGGGAACTAAGGGCGCGAGCGGGTTGCTTTTCACTGTATATGCATGCGTTACGTACAGAATGCTCTTGTGTTTGATGTAAAGTAAAACGGCTTAGTACAGTAGGGCGTCGCTAATTCGGAAAAGCAAAAAACAGACCGTTGGAGGATTATCAAGGTGTCCGGATTATCATGTTATCATCATTATCATCATCAGCCCCTTTTTACCCCACTGCAGGGGCTTAGGCCTCCCCTAGGGTGAGGAGGGGGGTTTGGAGCTTAAATCCACCACGCTGCTCCACTGCTGGTTGGGGACTGTAACGACCGCCATCTATTGACAGCGTCCGGGACCGACTGCTTAACGTGCCCTCCGAAGCACGGTGTCAGTGATATTGTGTACTTAAGTCAGAAAAACTCATTGGTGCACGCCCGGATTCAAACCATGGCCCAATGGGGCCTTATAAATTTGAGACAGGTTCGTTGCGCTTTGGGCTATCACGACACGATTATCATGTGCAAAATTATATTAGCTATAAAACTAAAAAAAATAAAGACTATTTATGAATAAGTACTTATGAATATGTACTTTACTTGCATCAATTATTAATTAAAATTATTAAAATATTATTTTAATAATATATTATTAATTATTGACAAATACATGTGAGACCGACAAGATACACTAGTGAGAAACCGATATGTAAAAAGTCTAAGTCTTTGACGTGAAGTCGAAACAGAAGTTGACGTATGTTGTAGTAAAAGCGCCCGCGAACGCCCCCCGCGTTGCCATTGATTGGCCATCCGGATTATCGCGACCACTGAATAAGCGCGTGTCCGTACTAGCGAGTCCCTGATGTACTGTAAATTACTACATTTCCGTAAAAGTTTCGATGTCATAAAAAACGTATTTAATAGCAAATGTTTTGAATATTTGAGAATGTATAACAGTTGTCAAGTACTGACGACCTTACTTACTGACGACCGTACTTGACGACCGCTTAGCCTAGTGGGTAGCGACCCTGCCTATGAAGCTGGAGGTCCCGGGTTCGAATCCCAAGTCGGGTCAGTATTAATATGATGAATATTGATACTGGTACCGGGTCTTGCTTGTTATATGTGTGTGGTGTCTTCGCAAAAATATATATCTATGTATATATTATAAAGAATATTTAAGGATGTATATCAGTTGCCTAGTAACCCATAACACAAGCATAATACTTGCTTACTTTGGGACTAGATGACGCTGTGTGGGAAGTCGCATGTATTATTAATATAGTATTATTAAGTACTCACAATACAAATTTGGCTTTGTTTGGGACTAGATGGCGCTGTGAAGGATGTCTGATTTATTATGATTAATATTATTATTTTCTGGTGACGTCTTAAACCTGTTCCATCATCCGACGACGTAAGTACTGTAAATATTTATAAATATATTGTCGAAAATATTCAGGCCACGGTATCCGATTTAACAGGTAGTAAATGCCGGCTTGTCTCATATTTCCCACACCACGGTAAACCGCAACACGGACACGGCAATCCAAAAAATAATTTGTCCGTACCGAACCGACGCCCGAGGTTAATGCACGTGGATGTCGTAACACTGGAGAAGTTTTGATGTGGCGTATGTATAATATCACTATACGCCGGAGGATGCCTTAAATCTATGACGACCGCTTAGCCTAGTGGGCAGCGACCCTGCCTGCGAAGCTGGAGGTCCGGGTTCGAATCCCAGGTCGGGTCAGTATTTATATGATGAATGTTTTTTACTGGCACCCGGTCTTTATTGTTATATGTATGTGGTGTCTTCGCTTGGTACACAAAATACAAGGTATTGCTTAGTTTGGGGCCTAGACGTTGTTGTGATTGTATGTGTTATTATTATTAAAAATATTAGGAACATCAAAATTCTTAAGTACTTCCTATGACTAGCTACACTTTTACAATTATGAGACTCTATCTTGATGTTCTGGTATCTAAAATAAATAGGTAACCTACTGTATACCCTTAGATAACAGAATTATCAAAATAGAGCGTGTCATACTTCATGGGATATCGGAACAATAACCAATAGAATACAGTGTTTTGCAAGGCCGAGTGGCCGTGGTTAGAATCCGGACGTGTACCAATGAGTTTTTCTGACTTAAGTTCATAACTACCTATCACTGACTCCGTGCCTCCTAGAGCACGTTAAGCAGTCGGTCCCGGTTGCTGTAAATAGATGGCAGTCGGTTCAATCCGCCCACCCGTATTGAAGCAGCGTGGTGAATTTAAGCTCCAAGCCCCCCTCACGCTGTGAGGAGGCCTAAGCCCCTGCAGTGGGGTATCATGGACTGATGGAATGGAACAAGTAGAATTTGTGTCCTACTCTTCACCCAACTCGCGCACAGTAAGTACACTTTCTGTGATAAAAAAAAATAGTTATAATGGTCTAAATGGAATAATTTAGAACATTTAAACAAGCTGTATGGTTTCTAGTTTAAAAATTCACTAGACGCAAAAAAAATGACAGTCGTTAAAATCCACCAATCTGCACTGGAGCAGCATGATGGATTTAGCTCCAAGCAACCTCATCCCGACAGGAGGCCTAAGTCCCTGCGGTGGGACATAATGGGCTGTTATGATATGATGATTATGAAAAAAAATGACTGTGATCCAGTTTCATCCTAACTTGACGAAAGTTAGTAAATTTACTCAGTTCTGACTGACCAGTTTTGAGTTCATATAGCACTTCTACGTTACTATAGAATTTGCTATAGATAATAGAATTCTTTAATATATGAGCGATTTTAAGACAAACAGACAAGCAGACAAACTAGTACGACTCCATCCAGATCTTCGTACGTCGGTGACACGAACGCGATACCATCGCGACACTCCGTTAACGGGTATTAGAGCCGTGATTGATCTCAAACAGGTAAGATCGACTACATAAACGACAGACGGACTGTTAAGGGGGCGATATCTTGGATGATTTATATAAAAACTTGGAAGAATTCAGTTGTATTGATGCTTCTCATGGTGTCATGATACCCGTTTTAGTGGAGTTCGCTTCTTGTTTAGAAGACCATGGTTCGATCCCAGAAACTAAAGAGTTTTTTTTATAAAATAAGTACATAACTATCACTGACTCCGTGCCTCGGAGAGGACGTTAATCCGTCGGCCCCGGTCGCCATTATCAGAAAGCAATCGTTAGAATCTACCAACCCACAATGGAGTATCGTGGTGGATTAAGCTCCAAGCACGCTCATCCCGAGGGGAGGCCTAATCCCCTACAGTGGGGCATAATATGCTGACATCCACCACCACCAGTCCATTAATGCCCTGCTGCAGGGCACTATGAGTATCAAAGTAGTTTTTTTTTTATTTTCAAAAAATAATAATAATAATAATAATAATAACTTATACATCACAACAACGTCTAGGCCCCAAAATAAGCATTAGCTTGTGTTTTGGGTACCAATAGACGACACCACATACGTACTAAGACCCGATACCAGTATCAATATTCGTCATATAAATACTAATCCGACTTGGGATTCGAACCCGGTACCTCCAGCTTCGTAGGCAGAGGCGCTACCCACTAGGCCAAGTGGTATAAAAAATTTACATACTCTAACATAGACTTTAAAACATGCATACTACATAGGCTTTTGCCAGTTTTCCTGAAGGGTCAGTAAGAGGCAGATCCCTGCTTGGTATAGTCAATTAATACGTACATAACTCTCTTGCTTGGTGATTTTTTTTAAATACTTAATTTAAATAAAACAATATTATTACTAATGATTCGAAAAAAGTATACATATTTGGAGATAATATTCGTATTTAGTTTCTTAACAATTTTCTTTTTTTTCTAAGAGATTTTTGGAAAAAATTAGAGTTAGATGAAAAGAAAATTTTGAAGATACATTGGATTAAACGAAATCTATAAAAA
Source organism: Luffia ferchaultella (assembly GCA_949709985.1). Taxonomy (NCBI): domain Eukaryota; kingdom Metazoa; phylum Arthropoda; class Insecta; order Lepidoptera; family Psychidae; genus Luffia; species Luffia ferchaultella. The sequence goes on from OX453267.1 coordinate 4,013,650, forward strand.
AATGTATGCAGATCCAGTGCAAAGTCCTATCAACTTATAAAAAATAAATTTAAAATAAAAAATCTAAAGTATTCGTTCACCTTAAGCAACGACGATTTTGTATGCTCTTAATCCTCTTAAATACATGACGGAACAATTAACGGTAGATGGTTATAGTTGATAATACATATTAGTTGAACATATATGGCAACTTCTTTTAACATCGCTTTGGGATAATCGCGTATTTTTATAAAGAGATTATTTTCATTTGCATAACTAGTTAAGATTTCCTATTCATCAATTTTATTAGTTGACCAGTGACCCGTTCAATATAATACAGAATTTATCTGTTTTATTTATTACAATTTTAAGTGTAACTTTTGTCAATAAAAAATTGGTCAAATGTGGACAAAACTGACCTTACTGGTCAGATACAAACATACTGAGAAATCATTGCACAAACTCAAATGTTAAGTTTGGAAATATAATATTTTTATAGTGGGTTTTCTAAACAACGCAAAACATATGTCACGCAATTGATACACAATGATTGATTGGTGATCACTGGCGATTGATAAATTGATATGGCTGATAGCAAGCCAATTTTTTTAATTCAATAACGGCTAGCAAAACAATATTCACGAGGGTTCCTAATATAATGAAAACTACTAAGAAAAGTATTTTTCGAAATGCAACCTCTAAAGGAGTGTAAAAGCTGATGAAATTTATAGGTCAAAGCGACACTATTGCGTATACTGTTAACCCGCCGTCGCCCTTACCTACACGACACTAACCTACCAATACCACGACGACAAATTCGAGGGTGAAAACCGAATATTATAGGTTTTGCGTGCTTCGATGTAATTTATCGTTGTGTGAAAAACTTCGCTAAAACAGAATTTTGTTTCCAATTGGAGTGTTTCTTTGATATATAATTTCTGTTCGTCATATTAGATGCGCTTCACGAATCGGTGCAAAATATATTTTAATAATAATACCTGGGACATGCCACAGAGCGCCATCTAGCCCCAAACTAAGCAAAGCTTGTATTATGTGTACTAGTTAAGTGATACTTAAATGTTCTTTACAATATATGAGAACACGGAACAAATAGACATGTTCATGCACATAAATAATTGTCCCGGACGGAAATCGAACCCGCGACCTTTGGTTTCGCAGTTAAGTCTCTAACAACTCAACCAATCGCTCGCTCAATAATTACACATGGTCCGCAAATTTTCGGAGCTTTGTGACGATTCGTCACACGACTCCATAGTTCTAGTAGTCTGTTCCATAACTTTCTAAGTTTTGTTTGAATGAAATTCGGCTTATACTACAACCGACCTATAAAGGATGAGGTTTTAATGACCAGCCAAATTTTAATATAATTATCTTTGGTAATAAACCGATAGCCCTCTTGTTTTCTTTTAGTATCGTTCTATAGAAAAATATTGACATATGACTACACAAACCTTTCCCAAAAAAACCAATAACTCTAGTCACCATTCATGCCAGCCGCCCCATTCCGTTTCAAGGCCTCGAGCGCGTACGTTTACTATAGCGTTAAGAAGACAACCAAACGTTATGAAATAACATTGTACATAAAATAATTTATTATGAAAATGTAACCCATATTTTTTATTTACGCAATGAGGTCGGTTACTAAAATCTCACCTTGTATACAGTGATGAGTGTCTATGGGTTAAATTCGTCGACTTTATTAAGTGACGCACTGGCGAAATTGCTATAAGCAGAAAACGGCATTAAATAAGAAGAAGAATAAGTGACGCAGAATCATGCTAATACTAGGTTTGGTTAGTTCAATTAATTAATTCAATTAATCAGTAATATTATTATTCATATCAAAACAAACATCTTAATGAATAATCGGGATTCTCAAACAATTATATAGCCAGCAAAGCACTTGCACTAATAACTACATATTACAATTATTGTAACGGCATTGCCCTACATATAAACTTAAACTTTAATCAGATTAAGAAATTACTCAAAACTAATATATATTACTAATTATAAGCATTTTAGCGCTCAAAATTAAAATTTGTTTATCACGTCCGTGATTGGGTCTCCAAACTTTCTATATATATCGAATTTCATTTCAACTGTTTTCGTCCAGTAGATTCGGAGAAAATAGGCTGTGACAGACGGACAGACAGACACCTGACTGCTTCTATAAAGGTTCCTTTTTTATCTCGTATGTATGGAAACCCAAAAACCACCACAAACACTATCATTAATTTAAAATTGTTATTCAACGATTCTCCACTCGATAAGTTTGAATTTTTTTATACCTTTTAATACACACCTATATCGCTGTCATCTACTAATATGCAAGTATTGTCAAAACTTCGTTTCAGCACTATAGTCTGACCGTAACCGCTGTACCGTGTTTTAGGTATGTGCGCGGCGAGGAGGGAGGCAGGTCATGACCGTTGATAGCCTCCCTCCTCGCCGCGCACATACCTAAGGCGCGGTACAGCGGCTACGGTCAAACTATAATAGTTTCCAAGTAAAATAGATCGCAAAAACCTATAAGGGTAATTTGTTAAACTACCGAACGATAAAAATAGATAAAAGATATAGAAAAAAAATATTACGCTCAATAAAATTGAAATACATGTGATTCATTATTGTTTTGATACATTGTTATACGCGTATATACAAATACCTATTATATTGAATGATTAATAAATTGTGACAGTGTATAGATGTTTATCTGTAGTTGTGTACAGTCGACAAAAAAACGCATTACATCTTGACTGTAATGAAAGTGTTCAAATAATCTATTATGTATCCGTCGGGCTGTAGCGCCGGCGGATATTAGTTACCCGCAAATATATTGTTGTTTCTTGCTAAATTAACGCTTGTTATTTACATTATACAATAATGTACCGTATTTCTGGCATCTGATTTAACATATGAAATCTCTCTGTTTATAACTATTTTCTTACTGGTATATAAATTATATTTATTACGAAAATATAAAAATAAAGTTTATATGATGGCAAAATTTATAAACAAAATTGTATTTTGTTGAAAAATGTGGCACAAAAGCTATAAAAATTTTATCTGTATCTCTTTCCGGTAAACCGAAATTCAATATTATTTTCAATGGCCTGACGTCACAGCTAAGTACGCCGTGCAGTATTGCCGTCTGTGTTTAACAGGACGTTTTAAACTATCATAACTTTTTTATTAATAATTTTTTTTTTTTAATTGTTTCACAGTTATGATATATTTAGAAAACTCTGTTAAATAAATTGTTTTAGAAAAAAATTGTCGTCTACCCCATTGCACTAAATATCGAACCATGATACAAATTTTAAAGTTTCATCGAAATAAATTCGGTGATTCAGAAATTAACAAACATTACAAACTGAAAAACCAAAAAAAAATTAAATAAAAAAGTCGATAAAATTTTAATGACAAATACATACAGATATCTCGCCGTTGCATATTTAAGACAGTACAAGCTTCCCGCATACAACTTCACCCGCTTGGGTTAAGTACAAATTTTTGTTTGGTTGGTTAATCCAATTAATTATAACACTATCGATTATATAGTCATATTAACTTATGAAAGGATCACAGTACTAGGCGCCTACGAAATGTTGTCGGTTACACTTACGCTAGGCTATTGAAAATATAAACGACCAAATTGTGTAGATGCCTAGTAGTGTGATCCTTTACTTAATTAACTTATCTATGTCATTTGACAATGTTAACTATTGCCTCTACCAGGCGATAACACAATGCGTGACCCTGCTCGTTACCAAAAGCACGTTTCAAAATAATGTGGAACTTTCTAGAATTCTGGAATTAAAAAAAAAAGGAATGTTTTTAGTAAAGATTCTGTACACACACCCATGTACAGCCACCGCACCATTCTATTATTATCTTTTGAAATTGATGAGAGCCCAATAACGGACAGTGCGAGAGGTGCTAAAATTCCGCCAAAAGTACTAATCGGAGCAAAATAAGTTCGATGGAGCGCGTCGGTTGATTTTCACCAAATGAAATAAACTTTAATCGCTCGACGGTTGTCTTCTGTTGTTCTGCTGTAATATATAAAGATGTAGAAAATAGTATTAACGATGTTGGTCGGTGCTGAGGGTTACACACAGAGAATCAAGTAGGTTGGAGGTGCCGAGTGATCGTATCTGTTTAGAGATACGTGTCCCAAAAATAATTACTACGAAACAAATATAAGTAAAAATGTTATGCATATGTGAATAGGTTTGTCTCAGATTTATATAATTTTAGAAAACAGTTAAGTCCTTCATTCCTTTCCCTCGCATCTTTGGTATGATATAATGTTGCATTTTAGAGTTCAGGTTAAGAGATCTGCCTACAACCTGCCTACATGCCAACTGTAACCAGCTCTAAGGCTCTTTAGGGGTCACCACAACCTTGAGTGGAACCAGTGAGTGATTTTGGAGAAAATTGAAAACTTACACAAATACACCTATACTTTATTTTCCTCCGTACTAAAAAAAAAATACCTTGTAATTTCCGTGGTAAAACGTAGCCCCAGTGTTCAAATTATCTTTGTATATTCATAAAAATTAGTTCAGTGGTTTGGGCGTAGCAATGTAACAGACTGACAAGCAGTCAAATAGCAAAATAAAATAGTAATTTAAAATTTTCGTTAGCAAAATAAAATTTTATTAAATTTCGTTAAATAGGTTTTAAATTAAATACATACGAAAAACACCTACATACGAAATCACACATATGTTTACAAAAAAAAAAAAATTACGGAATAGTATAGATAATGACAAGAAACCGATTTTTAGATCATATCTACTGTTTAAGTCTGCCCTCTTGTCTAAAAACTTGTCTAAAAATCTATTCTGTGGTGATCCTTGTAATTTAAAATACACATTCGTATCGGCCCAGCCGTTTTAGAAAAATAGATAAATAGAAATACATGCAACCTGGTGGCTTTTGATTGTGCAATTAATCTGGGACTCTGATCTAAAGAGATCTACTACGAAAAATCGCATCGAAATCAACCTATCTGTTTCAGAGTAACATCTACGCGCCCCTTAGTGGCCTATAGTCGTAATAATGTTTGCGTCAAATTGTCACAAACTCACATGCGTGTCTACATAGAAAAATATATAAATATAATAATTGTAAAGATTTTCCCAGTTACTAACCATAACAGTATTTTGTTATTCTTTCTGCATATTTTATTTATTTTAACATATAATTGATCTGAGTGTACATCCATAGTTTGTCTTTAGAAACTATGACATTAACAAATGTTTCATAGTAATTAATATGATAGCTCGCGGCGCACGCCTGATGGCTCGATTTGAATTTAATTGTTCCAAAGGCGGCTCGTGAAATATTTCACGCTTACGATGTATGGAGTTTTTGTGTGCTTACAAAAGCTTCGTTCGGTCGAATGTCAAAGTAGTCGGTTCTAATATTGTGTTAACGCGATATGGAACTGGGTTAAACTTGTCAAATGTTTCCTAGTATTTAATCATTATTTTATTTGACTTTACTACATTATTAGCTTTATTTGTTATATTTATTTGAAGCATTCGCTGTATAACGGGCAGCGGCAAAGCTAGTGTATGTTGTTATTTAAAAAAATTGAAAATAAGTTGAAAAATGTTTATTACGCAAACTGTATGTCTTCTAAAGTTTTTTTTTTTATTATTAGTATTAAGTAATTCCCATGAAACAAGAACTCATAATGTGTTAATGTGTAATTATAAAAAAAAAGTCAAAAAAATGTGAAAAAGAAATGATGTCATTTTCACAATATACATCCTAGACCTGACGGATAACTAAGTAATAATAAGTAATAACTTTTCGAGCATAACTTCAACGGACAGTAAATATCCACTTTAACTTAAAGTCGTATGTTTATTAATTGTTTCATTTCAAATTGAAATTTTAATTTGATTAATTTAAAATTTTACAACTTTTAAAATAATTGTTTTCGGCAAATTATCTCTTTCAATCTACTTATTAACTGAAACAATTTCAAGTTAGTTACTTAAATAAGCTTCCAGTTTTTGGCTTCAACTTCAACAACAAGTAGTTTTAAATATATCGTAAATTGTACATAATATATTAATTCGCTTTGTCTTTCCAGTCAGTGGGGGAATAGTCCGCCTGCAATGCGGATAGTGTCGGGTTCTATTCCCGAGTCACACGCCGGGAATATATTTAGTAATATACGTCCGAACTGGACGTCGGGCGACGTCCCCCGTAAATATTTACGATGCTTGTTGCACTGGTAGCCATGATGGAGTAAATTCTGTTTTAAGCCTAGTGTGTTTTAGGTATGTCGTAGTCAATATTGGCACGTTCAGTTCCTCATAAGATTACCTACGCTCACCCACTAGTTCTGATGACTAGATTTGATGGGTATTTTATGAAAAAAAAAACGCTAATACCTTTGAACCCTAGTAAAAATATATTTACAGAATAAAATTTATTCAACAAAACAAAGAAATGATTATTTATAGAAAAAAACTTACATCTGTAGTCCTAGCATTTCTTTATATTTGTATAATTTATATTATATATCTATATATAATAAATAAATAATAAATTGAAATACAACTCACTCAAAATCAACGTCGACTCGAAATCTCAATCACACTGAATGCAAACATTAGAGTTGTTTTGTGACATCAACAGTCAACAACAAAGGATTTTTCGAAATCCTGCCCATAAGATGGTAAAACAGGGTAAGTTTATATGAAAATACGTCAATTTTGAAGATAAACAGATGAAAGTTGGTGTTTGGCTTTTGATCAGAAACTAAATAAGTTGTGTTTCAAGTTTTTAAAATAATTAAAGGGACAAAACAAAGGCTTTATCGTTAGAAATTAAGGAGTATCTGTTTAAGCTTTTCTAGAAATTTGAAAGTAGTAGAAACTAAAAATGAAATGTTTTAGTATTTTTTTTTTTGTATAATAACCCTCAATAAATGCAGAAACAGAAGTGTGATCCGTGTGAGTGAAGTAGCAAGCGGTCGCTAGTATACTTTAAGACTCTCTTGGCAGTCGAAGTGCTAGATAGCTATGGGAAAATCGATGACAGTAGAGTGAAGGTTATGTTTAGAGATGAAATAAACTATTTGTCAGTGTCAGAGTGACATGTAAGTTTTATGAATGTGTATGCCAATATAGGTTGATTTATTTAACTGTAAGCTATTATAAAGTTAAGTAAACAAAAACTGCGCGACTCAGAATTCCGCATTGTGCCAATATTTGTAGTTTTTCTATTTATTCGTATACATACAATTTTTCCAAATATCAAGGAATGCACTATATAATGTAATTGGTTATTTGTCGTTTCAAAAGACCCTTGGGTGATATTTTAAAAGCAATCGTTTGTGGGCGTAAGTAAATATTTTTGATTAATTTCTCTATATTAATCAGTGTACTTTATTTTTAGGTAGCGTGTACACTAATGCTTTTAAAAAAAGAATTTGCTATCAATTTTAAGGTTATCGTCCGCATGACGACCGCTTAGCCTAGTGGGCAGCGACCATGCCTACGGAGCTGCAGGTCCCGGGTTCGAATCCCAGGTCGGGTCAGTATTTATATGATGAATATTAATACTGGGTCTTGATTGTTATATGTATGTGGTGTCTTCGCTTGGTACCCAAAATACAAGCTAATGCTTAGTTTGGGACCTAGACGTTGTTGTGATTGTGTGTGCTATTATTATTATTATTATGTTATTATTACTTCAGCAGCATATTTCAGAACATTGACTATCATACAAATATTCAGACAACACAAAATAGCAGATGCTGGCAAACGTCTACGATCACATTGTAACCAAAATTTTTGAAAATTAAAATTGAAAAATCATTGAAAAGAACCATCGATATCAGAGAATACTAGATTGGCCTATTTACTTTGCATATATAGAAATTGGTGTCGTCGTTATCGGGTGGTAGAAAAATAATCACAGAGTTAAAAAAATGCATTTACCAAAAAATTAACTCTAACATAGAGGAAGAACATCGTTCAATTAATTTATTAGAATTAAAGATGTTGTACTCGCACGTTGTATTTTTTCTTCGTTGTTTTTATTTCAGCGTTAAAGTGTGTGTAGTGTCACTGTAAAATATATTAAATTTATAGATTTAATTTTTTATTTATCAGTGATAATATTCATATTAGTTTCATTAAAGTGCAAAAGAAAGCGTCGAAAATACAAAAGAATGTGAAATAAATATGCTTGTATTTGATATCATCGAGTTAATTCAACAATTAACTTAAAATATTAAATTAATTAAATCATAATTAAATTAATTTAAAAATTAACAAATAAAAATAACAATTCAGGACTGTTACATAAATACAGAAAAAGTTTCATTATTTTTAATCGAAATAAAAACAATATAATTTAGTACATTTTATTTAAGTCAAAACACAAACACTCAATTGCTCCCTAGTGTAAGATCGCTTCAGCAAAATCAGTAACAGTTAGTAGACAACTCAATTGCATGGTAATCAAAATCTCTATTATTTGATAACAAGTACTGATAACCGAAACAAATAATTGACTTATTAATCATGCATAAACAATAAATTTAATATGAGATAGAACTAACTGAGGTTGTTAACTGAAAAAGTTATTTCTACTAAGTGCGGATTGAGCTGTTAAAAATTCCTAATATAAACTATAATTTGGTGTTTTTTTTCTCAGGTTCACACGATTTCATCCAATAAGTTCAAGAGCAAGCTTGGCTTTGTAATCATACAGTAATGTCAATGGGTTTACATCTAGACAAAACAGTTAAGTTCTAGAAGAGGAAAATGATGAACAATATGACGCACACAAACAAACAAACAAGTAGACAAAAAAGAACTTGTGATCAGAGATGATTGATACTGAAAATATTTATTATTTTTAAATAAATAATAAAATAAACTCAATGCTATTTAAAATAGGTTGAAAAATAAATAACGTACAAGTTTTAGAAAAGTTTATTTTTGTCTCTTTTTGCAAAACAAAGTAGACTAAGGTCGTACCTAATCCATGAACTGCCCGTGCTGTATTGTCCTCTCTATCAACTAAAAAATTTGAAACATTAAAAGTCCTAATTTGTTATGTATTTAAACAATTGTTTCAGTATTAAGATAAACTCAAAAACTACTAAACGGATTGGCATATGCTTCACACCAATGAACGGAATGATTCAAGAGGAAGATTTACTTGTACAATTTATTAATGTTTTGTGCAAATTATTTGAAATATGACGATTATTGTTAAAGAAGTCAAAAAAAAATCAAGCCGACTGGGAGCTTTCATAGAAAGCTCCGCCTAATCCCTTTGAGATATATCAAAATAATGTGTGGCGAGATTATTTCTCTTTTATATGACTAAAAAAAGTCCACGGTGGCATAGGTCTATCTATTACATAGCTTACTATACCTGTTTTTATGTTTAAAAAATGGTGTCATCTGATGTGATAACTGGAAAGCAATTTATATGGATACAATTAAATATTATTCCTTATCAATTTAAGTACGTTTTACCTTCAACAGTTCATGCTTCTTAAACAACAAGCAACAAGGACAAGCGGCCGACCGGCAATATCAGGCGGGACCCAACATCGGGGCGGCGACGACACACGCGATTCGACGTGCTTGATGTAAAAGTTAGGCAGAAGTTATAAATGTTGTATACAAAGAGATATTTTAGTTTTTTTTATGTATATATTCTTCACTTTTTCAAATATTTACAGATTTGGAAATACATACATTAAAACTACTACAAGTAGGATGAAAATGCATATAAATGTAATCTACATGTTCAACGAACAGCTCACTGGTTCGACGCAACAAGCTGATAAGACACTACGACAGAAATGCATTACCCTGCTACAGTTCCAATCAACCTTCATGGTGGATGTGTACATAGGACCAAGTCGCGTCGCAGTAACCAGTTTTAGGTGTAGCGGGACGCAGTGGAGCGAGGAGTATATGCCTGTACCTACAAGCACGCTTGTAGCGTTGTATTCTGATCCGCCATAAAGTTTGAAGCGAACTGTACCCATGCGAAACCGGGACGGGTCTCTAGAAGTATAAATTTAAAGATCAAAATAATTATTTTTTATTTCAATCTGTTCACCATTATTGACAAAATAATCACCCATGGAATAACCAATTGTATTCTATTAAAAAATCTTCATAGCTTACCCATGTATATAAATAGGTATAACAATATAGGGTTTAGTAACTATGCAGGTACTTCTATTCACACAACATCTTGAGAAATCCTTTCAAACGAATTATTTTTAGCATTGCAAACATAAATCTTTTATTTGTACGGAATTCTCCCAATTTAAGTTAATCTCCTGTTCAAGATATTATTGGACAAATCCAGACCAAAATTTTAAAAAATAAATTATTCACGATAAGATGTTTACACACACTTATTGTGAGTCAAAATGAATTGATTAGGCATCGGTTCGGAAAACTAGAAGGGGAAAAACCGGCAAAAACTCCTCCTTGTTTATTTTATTTTAAAATATCTTTTTTTAAATTTAAAAGGCTTACAACTATCATATTACCGTGATGTCCATGCGCACTTAATAAATATTTAGTTTACTATTCCCGAATTTCTGTTTTTTAATAAAAATATTTTTGTTTGTCTTATGTGATTTTGTATGCTAATAACGATTTATATTCTAATAGGTTCTTATTTAGAAAATTCATCATCATCATCATCAGCCCATTTTACCCCACTGCAGGGACTTAGGCCTCCCCCAGGGCGAGGAGGGGGTTTGGAGCTTAAATACACCACGCTACTTCACTGCGGGTTGGGGATTGTAACGACCGCCATCTATTGACAGCGTCCGGGACCGACTGCTTAACGTGCTTTCCGAGGCACGGAGTCAGTGATAGTATTTAGGACATTACATGAATGATTTACGTGTCTCCCATTATAGAAGTATATATTTGCAGATTACCGTATTTGCATCATAATGCAATATTTCCGACTGTAACACCCATTAAAGCCATCATTATGTTACAGTTTTACAATTTGTACAGTCACGAGAGCCAGTTACTCATACACGGAGAGCTTTGATAAAAAAAAATGCGAACCAAATGCAGTATCATTGAATAGTTCTTTCATTATTTATGTTTACAAAACAAAAGCCTGTTAACCATTTAGGTCTGATTTCCGAATGCCTGTGCCGATTCGAAGCTTTGCATTCAAATCGTATGCGCGTGGGAAACAAGTATATGAAAAATGTAGTTCATTATGAAACGCCAACAAATAAAAATTTGAACGCGAACATCTCGGTGGATCGCGTTTTAATTTTAATAGAACCGTGTTCGATTCTTCGACTTGTAATATTTTTATTATAAATGTTTATTTTTATGCAAACAGAAAAATATTAGAGACAGCGTTTCAAATATGTGCCAGAAGATAGATTTTAAAGTGAAAAAACGACTTATTTTTCATATAGTTAAGTTATAGTTAAGTAACGTCATACAATGATAGAATTGCTCCTTAGGAATTATTAGACTGGGTTACTTTCTTTACGTTCTCACACAGAAGTGTTACCGTTTTTTTTGGGGGGCTAAAAAAATTGTGTGTTTCGTTTAAGGATTAAACAATAAGGATGTATAAGTTATTTATATGACGAATATTGATACTGCTACCGGGTCTTGGTTGTTATATGTATGTGGTGCCTTCGCTTGGTACCCATAACACAAGGTAATGCTTAGTTTGGGGCCTAGTCGTTGTTGTGATGTATACGTTATTATTATTATTATATAATATTAAAACTTTTTCAATAGTTAAAGTGAAGATATATGTGAGTAACAAAGTAAAAATGAGCCAGCACGCCCAGCGGTTAATTAAGGAAACTATAACGGCTTTTCCAAATGGTACACATTAACAACCATTTGAACTAAATGTTTACGAAGTTAATCTTAACATGTATAGTTTTTTTTTTAACTATTACTATCATATATCCTCGGTAAGTGTTTTTGGAGTTGAAAAACTTTGGATCCTTATATAGATATAAGTGAGTGATATTTCTTTTGGACTGACCGGTTGGCCGAGTGGTTAGAGACCCTGACTGCGGAGCCGAGGGCCGCGGGTTCGATTCTTGCCCGAAACAAATATTTGTGTAAATGAACATGTCTACTTGTTCCGTATTTGCGCGTAAAAATATCTATATATGCATATATTTAAAAAATAATATTGAAGTATATCAGTTGTCTAGTACCCCATAATACTAACATAATACTTGCTTACTTTGGGGCTAGATGGCGCTGTGTGGGATGTCTCAGATATTAGTTATTGTATAGATTATATTAGTATAGTATATTAGTATAGATGTAAGTACCCTCACCTCACCCACTCACTCATAAACAACGGCGACCTGAAACTGCTGAAGTAGTTTTGCTGTTTTTGATGTAAACGTTCTCTAATAAACTATTTAAAAAGAATTATAAAATTATATTATATATGAAGACATGAGTGGCCAAAGGTCATATCTGCAAAAAATCAAAAACCTGTTATTTTGGTGTAACAAAGGTTTTATGATGTGCTTTATCTATTCCCAATGCAATAAGAGCGGTTTCTTTTATAATTTTAATTAATTTTAAAGAACAAGTAGGAAATGCACAACAAGGTTCATATTAAGAGAAACTTTAAACTCTGTTTTCTCAAAATATCTATTTTGTGAGTTAGGACCTTTGGCCACTCATGTCTTCATATATAATTCTACCCTAGGAGGTCAGCCGAGTGAGTGTCGTGATAGCCGAGTGGTAACGAGTCCGCTTCTTGTTTTGAAGGTTGTGGTTCGAATCCCAGAAGCAGGCATGTACTATTGAGATTTGTTTCTGACTCAAGTACATATTTATCACTAACCGTGCCTCGAAGAGTACGTTAAGCCGTCGGTCCCGTTGCCATCATCAGTTGGCAGTCGTTATAATCTACCAACCCGCACTGGAACAGCGTGGTGGATTAAGCTCCAAGCACACTCATTCCGAGGGGAAGTCTAAGTCCTTGCAGTGGGGCATAATTGGCTGATATGGAAGGATGGTGGGCAAATTTGTATAAAAGTTTATAATTTTTTAGGTTAAATACACAACAATTTGTGTTTAGATTTTTGAGTAGACAATAAATACCTATGTCGTGTTGCAAAATTTTAAAAGTATGAACGTTTGCATTGGGCTTCCGTCTATTTTAAACTCGCTTACTTCGGGCCTGCCTGGTTAACTGGAGATGATTTTCGAACATAATAGCAGTTCACTTCACAACAGTTCTCTACTCAGTGCAAAAATATACCAAAGATTCGTAATTTTTTTTTTGAAGCACTGATATGAGCTGGTGTAGGTATAAATCTCTTGACTGAAAAACATTGCTTAAAATTTTAAACCTTAATTCGACTGAAATGACGGAACCACCTTTTAATGCAAACTCGAATTTGGCCGACCTGTAAAAAAGTATAGAAAGAAAAAAAAAAAGGAAAAAACGTTCGTGTTTTTGCGCTAAAACATGAAATAGAAGGAGAAATGCCATTATTATTCTAGAGCGAGTCACCGGGGGCAGGCCGCGGAACGTGACGGGCTTACAAAATAATAATTATTTGCTTTAAAAATATACGGTAGCGTAAACGTGAAAAATATACGTGTTCCCTGTGTAACATGAGCTATGTTTGGACATTGATAATTAGGTTGTGTTTTATTTTTCTCTCCATTGGATGTTTGTTTGTCAAGTAAGTTTTTTAAGTTCAAACACTTGTCAGTTCTAAATAAACATAGCCATATTCAATATAATATAGATGGAAATATTACAAAAATAATAAATATCAGTATAGACAATACCTGATACACAAAATTACTGCAAGTCATGGATTGCGAACGTTATAGTATAAATAAAAACTTTCTCTAGCCACGCTCAATCTAATTTTCTTACTTCCGAAATCAGATTATCAGTTGTCCATGGCGTGACCACTTCCCCACTACTTTGTATATTGGAATATTTATATGTTTTGTCGCGTTGCTTTAGATTAGATGGCTTACTTTTCCCAAACTATTCTCACTGGTCCCAAAATGTTCGGTTTCCGCTGGGGTTGTTAGGTTACGGGAGTCGGGAGAGGAGTTTAGTAGTTCTTAGATCGTGGACCGCGCATGCAGTAAGTATAATAATAATAATAATGTATACATGACAACGACGTCTAGGTCCCAAACTAAGCATTAGCTTGTATTTTGGTTACCAAGCGAAGACACCACATACATATAACAACCAAGACCCGGTACCAGTAAAAATATTCATCATATAAATACTGACCCGACCTGGGATTCGAACCCGGGACCTCCAGCTTCGTAGGCAGGGTCGCTACCCACTAGGCTAAGTATCTGGGTTCAGATGCTTTTTTTTTAAAAAAAAAGATAAACCAATTCGAAAATGGCCAATTAGTCAACAGAAAAAAAAATTATTGAAATTCGTTTAAGCTTAAATTATGTATATTTTAAATGTTATATATTTATTCAAACATAAATTGGTATTTAAATGTGTAGGAGGTAAATTTTCATTTATTAAATTATTTTTCCCGAAACAATTATCGATACAGGGTAGTCACTAAGTAAAAAATAAATGCTACGCACGATATTAAAGGCGACCGTGTCGGTATAGCGGGCAGGAGCATGCCGCTGGCAGCCGTTGGCAGACACAATTGTCAGTCGCCCGCGTATCTCCAGGGGAATACTGTAACTTTGCGGGGCCATGTTTCAATATTTTAGTTTTGAGCGATGCTTTCAAAAATCATAATATTAAAATGTACATAGCGATAAGGAAATTATCCGGTATACGAAAAAATTACTAGCCCGTAAAATATTTAAAAAAACTCATCCCGAGGTTTGATGAAACCAAATCAAATTCTCAGAAATGATCTTCATGTAAATGTTAACTGTATTACAATAACAAGGTAGACGTTAACTCGGTAAATTACTAGAAAGGAAACGCTTTTTAATACAAAAAGATCAGTCGAAATTCTTGGAAACCCCTCATCGGGTACCTCCGGTTATTTATTTTTTATTTTGACCTAGAACAACAAATCGTTGGGGTAAGTTGGTGTGGAAAGGGCTTCCTACAAAATGTGCAAGACGCAAGAATTGGATGACAGCTCATCAGTTTACAGAGAATTGTATATGTACTCGAGTTATTAAAAAAGAAAAGAAGTCGTCAGTTTTCCATAGAGGTAAAACAATCAAATTTTGGGATTCAAATTTTAATCGTTATTCAAATGTGAAGTTTGACATAATTAAGATAGTTCAAGCGGATAGTTCAAAACTTATTAAACATTTAAAATAAATGGTTTCCGGTGCCGCGACTAGATATTGCCTTTAGCCCGTTATACCCCATTGCAATGGCTTAGGCTTCCCCCTAGGGTGAGGCGGCTTGGAGCTTAAATCAACCATGCTGCTCCAATGGTCAGCGGATTGTAACGACCGCCATATTTTGACAGCAACCGGGATCTGCTCCTTAACGGGCTCTTCGAGGCACGGCGACTAAATTTTATGTTTTTCATATTGACGATACTGTTGCAAACACTCGCACACATACCATAGGTATTTGCAGTGTATTTTGTTTTCCTTTCGCTATCTTCAAGACGTTGAAATTTAAAAAAATTGTTAAGCTTGTGTACTCATAGTCATTTTAATAATAATAATAATAACACACACAATCACAGCAACGTCTAGGTCCCAAACTAAGCATTAGCTTGTATTTTGTGTACCAAGCGAAGACACCACATACATATAACAACAAAGACCGGGTGCCAGTATTAAAATTCATCATATAAATACTGACCCAACCTGGGATTCGAACCCGGACCTCCAGCTTCGCAGGCAGGGTCGCTGCCCACTAGGCTAAGCGGTCGTCATTATTATTATTAAATTATTAAAGTAGTTGAGAAATATTGTAATTTTTCCATGTCAATAACTATTTTTCAAATATATATTTTTTTATTTATATTTAGTAAAACAGAAACATTGTCTTCACTTCGATAACTTTTTTTAACACAAAGCAATTAGTTTTTACAATCTTTAATCACGATAGAAGCAAAATTAAGGCATAAATAATTAAAAATAATACGTATTAAGTGTAATATTAATATTGTTTTTCTTTTCAATATATTTGTTTTATAATTTCTATTTATTCGAATCCATTTCCATACTAAGCAGGCGTGGCTTGAGAAATTTGGCTCAGTATCCGGCAATCAGGTAGCGACCGACGACGGCAAAAACGTCCACAGAACATATTCAACACATGTCGATGTACACTCGAAATGACTACATCCCATGTGATCTCGCTATTCTTTGTTGAGCGTTAAAATTACAATAAAAAATGTATTACGTACATACTTTTAAAATGTCTTTGTAGTCCTTGGAACACAAAGAAGTAGGTATTTTGTAATACTCAAAAGAAAATATATAGAAAAACATGTAACCCAGTATTGAACTTCAAATCATTCACGTTTTTGTTTTTTTTTCCAAAATTGCGTTACAATTTACTTAGCTATTTATTTAAATGTTTACACGTAAGTGGAACAATTTAGAAAAAACGAGGATTCAATGACCGTCCAGAGTAAAAAAAGTTTTGAGATTTTTTCCTCGAAGGTCCAATTTTATAGTCACAATAGTTACAAAAACCTCTATCAGAGCAATAAATTGATTTGGATAGAACAGGAACTTCAAAAATTTCAAGAAACATTTTAAACTTATAAAAAAATCAACAGATTTCACACTACGCGTAACTATCTATCGGCATTGAAAAATTAATTTAGAAATATGAAAACTTGGGAAGAAGGAAATAAATATGTAAACAAAAAAAAAATTATTTCTTGTTACAAATACAATTCAGCAATATGGTTTTAAACAGTAGTTTAAATTCTAAACACCTGTTTATTTATCGGTGAATACTGCTCTTAGTATAGTAGAGGTAGAGCAGGCGAGGTAAATGACTCATAGACGCCTTGCGCGAAAAAATTTACATTTTTTCACGTTGACCGCTCTATAGCCTCAACCGCTCGACCGATTTTTAAAATTTTGGACTTATTCGAAAGCCAACGATCAACGATCGTTCAACCGATTTTTTTCATTTTGTCGCTATCAATTTTCGTTTTCGAGATTATCGAAGTTTGAGATTTGAGCAAATTTTTGACAATTTTTTCGTTGTTCAAAAAAATTTCGAAAACTACCCAAACGATTTTCAAAATTTTGATGTCAGTCGATAGCTCCTGTAATTCAGCGCCATTTGAGTTTTCTTCAAAACTCCTATCCCCAAAATTGGCACCATGAGTGCGATGTTGCACTATCCCGTAAAACCGGGCCTTAGCCCAGAACGATTAGAATAGCATTTTCCAATGCTAAAAAATTATGACTCAAAGCAAAAACAAATATTAATACGCAAGGATCTTTGTCATTCTGATTGCCTTCGAAACGACTCAATGCGCAAGTACAGTCACGCGCGCGAGCGAGTAGCGCAAGCTATCCGACCTCTCCTTTATCTCCATTCTATGCTACTGCAACGCTTTCTGCAAATAACTTCACAGCGGAAAAGATCCGTGCGTATTACTGTACATATTAATTTACTTTTAGATTAGCCACACTAAGCTAATAGGTAGCCAAGAACTACCAAGAACTATACCAAACCAAAAAAATGCCATTGCACTTATTTGTCCTGTATGTGTGAATTGTAATTGGAAAGTGCTTAGTAATCAAAGTAAGTTACATTATTTCGCGTGTAATATATATAAGTCCATTATAATTGACTGACTGGTTGGCCGAGTGGTTATAGACCCTAACTGCAGAGCCAAAGATCGCGGGTACGATTCACGCTCGAGACAAATATTCGTGTGCATTGACATGTTTATTTGTTCCGTGTCTATGTGTAAAAGTATCTATACATGTATATATTATTTAAAAAAAAGAATATTTATATATGTATATCTGTTGTCTAGTACCCCATAGTACAAGCATAGTATTTGCTTACGTTGGGATTACACGGCGCTGTGTGGGACGTCCCAAATATTTATTTATTTAAGTCATGACGTTTCGGCGTGAAATAAACACATTATAACCATACATTATTGAGAAATGTAGAATTATTAATTTGAACCTTGACTTACCGTAGGTAATAAACGAATTCTCAGTAACCCTACGTCGTAAACGGAATTATTAGAATATTTTTTTATTGCGATGTGTTGGTTTGAAGGTGTAGAAAAAATATTGTTGGATTATCACCATGTGAATTCAAAATAAGTTTGGGTATAAATACTTCCTGAAGACTCACTAATCATTAATTACTTATGATTTTATGGGATTGCCGTAATAACGATGACCCAGTTATTACCTATTTTTGTACTTTGGCCAATAATACGTACAACTGGCATAAGTTTAACGTTACACAAATAAAAAATGATTATATAATATCTAGATGGACACTCGAAAAACAATGTCAACAAAAATGAAAGGCCAACTTTTACATACTTGTGTGTGTGTGTGACTCATTAAACCACATTCTTTCCCTACGCCATAATAACCACATGCAAACCGTCTCAGTATGCGTGAATTATGACGACCGCTTAGCTTAGTGGGTAGCGACCCTGCCTACGAAGCTGGAGGTCCCGGGTTCGAAACCCAGGTCGGGTCATATATAATGAATATTGGTACTGGTACCGGGTCTTGGTTGTTATATGTATGTGGTGTCTTCGCTTGGTACCCAAAATACAAGCTAATGCTTAGTTTGGGGCCTAGACGTTGTTGTGATGTATACTTCATTATTATTATTATAATCGGATAGTTAAGTGAAATTTTTATTTTCGTTTTTTTTTTGACGTTGACTCTCTATCCAGACATTATATAATCAAAGACAAAATATACTTAGTTCAACCACAGATTAGTATAATAATTACTTACGTACAACTCTCAGTAATAGCGAATACTGTTACAGAGATTCTTGTGTTCGTTGTATATGGAATGGAATGGATGAACCACGATTGTTAGCGAAGGCGGAAGGAGCTCCAAAAACGCTTTTGGGCGTTTATTTTTAAAGATACCAAGTCGGGCTCACATGAGTTCATTCCTAGAAGGCAGAAATATTTTACGACGTTAAAAAAAAATTATGAAAATAATAATTAAGTATGCATCATTATTCATTACCGACATTTGCGTCGTGGACTAAGCTCAAGCCCCTTTATCCCGAGGGGAGGTCTAAGTCCCTGCAGTGGGGCATTAATGGGCTGATAGTAGTAATAAACAAGAAATCCATTCGTCATAATCTGTTAAAAAATTAAAAAGTTACAAAAGACCTAGCTACTTTGTGACAATTTAAAATTAAATTAAATTCAACACATCAAAATTGATTGCTTGCTGAATCAAAATAATTATATTTTTCAATTCAATTCAATTCAATTCAAATCGTTTATTGCCACAAAAAAAAAAACTTATTATAAACATATTTCGTTACACTACTTAATTTAGTTTTCATGACAAACGGGATCGGCTCAGCATGTTGGTGGGCTGCCACAAACAGGCATGCCCATCGCTGATATTCTGCCGATCCCGAACACAAATAATTTTATCTACACTTATTTATTTTTATTTTTTTAACTTACTACCCTCTCAATCTTTATTTCCAATTTTTTCTTTCTTAAGTTTTTGATTCTCCGCACCCATTCCACTGCTCTTCCTTTCCCACTTTCCTCCAGTAATTCTTTTATTTCCCATTCTTTCTTCCACCCTGCGTGTTCCATAACGTGCTCCAAATCTCCCTCTCCCCCGCATATTTTACACCTTCTATCTTCCTCTGCCATCCAGTATTTATTCTTCTCCTCCAGATTCCCACACCTTAACCTTGCAATAATTTTTTGGCTTCCACGCTCCCCCCTTTCTCTCAGGTATGTTGGTCTTTTGGAAACTTTTAAGTCTTTGTATCGTATATTATATCTTGTCTCCAAAATCCTATTATATTCCCATTGCCCCTGCCTCTCCACTTCCCTTTTCTCTATTACTTTTTCCATTTTCCCACCTTCCTGTCTTATCCTCCTCACCCCCTCTCCACTATAGCCGTTTTCTCTATAGAACCTCTCTCTATCGTTTAATTTTTCTCCGACCACTTTTCTTTCCTTTTCTTCCAAACATTTTTCCAATAACCTTTTTCCTCTATATTTAATTTTGTCTTCGAATCTTGTAACTCTCTTTCCTGCCCTCACTCGCATTCTGTTTCTTCCTGTTTCTCTGTAAACTATATAGTCTGGCGTCCATCTATCTAGTCCCAAAGTCCACTTAATATATTTCAATTGCACTCTCTCTATTTCCTTCCATTCCTTAAAACCCCATATTTCTACTCCGTACATCATCACTCCTGCTACCAAATAGTCAAAGAGCATCATCCTCCTCTCAAAATCATCTTTAAAACTCCTTTCCCCGATTCCCCATACCTGTTTTACTACTCTATTTGCTTTTCTACATTGTTCTTTAACGTGTGCGTCCATTCTTCCGTTTCTCTTTATCACAAATCCTAAATACTTGAACTCTTCCACTTCTTCTATCTTCTCCTTTCCCCATTGCCATACGTTCTTTTCTTTTTTCTTTCTTCCCTTCTTAAATACCATTATCTTTGACTTCTCTGCGTTTAGCTCTAATTTTTTCCTTTCTGTGTATTTCTTCATCCTTTTCAACATTTCTTCCATTGCTTCTTTACTCTCAGCAAGCATCACTACATCGTCTGCGTAAGCTAGCGTTCTTATTCTTTCGCTCCCTATTTTTACTCCTCCTACTAAACCTTTCTTCATCTCCTTTTCCATATCTGCTATGAGCAAAGCAAACAGTGTTGGGCTTAAAGGACATCCTTGTCTAACCCCTACCTTTGTCCAAAACCAGTCAGATACTTCTCCATTTGCTTGCACTGCGCATTTACATCTTTCATATATTTCCTTAATCCTTTCAATCAGTCCTTTTCTTATCCCCCCTTCCTTCATTGCTTTCCATAATTCTTTTCTATTTACTTTGTCAAAAGCTGCTTTAAAATCCATAAAAAAACCTATTGTTTTACCCCCTTCTTCTAATGTTTTTCCTATATTATGATACAGTAAATATATATTATCCATTGTCCCCCTTCCTTTTCTGAAGCCCACTTGTGATTCTGGTAATATGTTTTTGTCTTCCACCTCTTTTGTTAGTCTCTCCGCTAACACTGCTGCATACAGTTTGTATGCTGTATTCAGCAGTGTAACCCCTCTATAATTCTGTACTTGCTCCACATTCCCTTTTTTCAAAATTGGCGATATTATCCCTTCTCTCCACTCCTCCGGGAATCCTTCACCTCTCCATACTTTCTTTATCAGTTCTTTTAACTTCTCTCTGATCACTCCTTGACTATACTTCCATGCTTCGCTTTTTATTCCGTCCGCCCCCGCCGCTTTTTCTTTTTTCATTCATTATATTTTTCACTTGTATTAAAAAACAAAATCTAAAGGAAGTTACCCATTTAAAACTGCAAAAACCTGGCACACACTTCCACCACCGCTAAACGAATACCGGTGTATTATTTTAAAAGAAAATTACATTATTATAAACTTAAGTTATTACTAATACATCAAAGAGGGAGATCTGGTACGGATATGTTATCCGGTATTTATAATCCTACCTGGACATTTATTTATTTATTTATTTATTTATTTATTTATTCATTGTTATAAAGTAAACTAGCAGCTATAAATAGTTTGTAAACTTAAAATTTTATTGTTGGGATTTCCTTGTTTGATGTTCGTAATAATTCTCGTTTATTACTGTTATTTAAACTGAATTCCACGAAATTCCTTTTCACTGACTTCCTACAACTTAAAAGTTAGCTTTGTGTAAAATTGAATTTTCTTCTTCTGATACTTAAAAGATTTTTAATGAGCAAATCGGCTGATTCCCGCATTCAAATATTCAGATAAGGTGTCAAATTAAAATGAACCGTCTAGGTGGTCGAATCAAAAGAAATGAAAACTTTTTAAATGGGAAAAATTTAAAGTTTATGAAGGAAATCAGCCTTTCGTCCGTCAGTCGCCGAAATGAATCCGCTTTATCAAAATATAGCCAAAGTAAAATTAAAAAGTACTGTCTCCACTTTATATGGCACAAAAATGATCTATAAATACAGACACGCAAACCCATATTTTATTTTGTCAAGTACGTAGTCGCTTTTACCTGCAAGTTCGTTCATGTGATATATATAAGCGTTATCAGTTCGGTTATAGTATGAAAACATACGTATAGTGTCGTGATAGCCGAGTGGTGGCGAGCCCGCTTCCTGCTTAGAAGGCCGCGGTTCGAATCCCAGTGCATGTACCAATGAGTTTTTTCTAACTTATGTACTACATAACTAATCACTGACTGTGCGTAGGAGAGCACGTTAAGCCGTCGGTACCGGTTAAAATCCACCAACCCGCACTGGAGCAGTGTGGTGGATTAAGCTGCAAGTCCCCTCAGAAACAGGGGAGGCTTAAGCCCCTGCAGTGGGGCATTAAGGGGCTGATGGTTTCATATAAGTAACAGTATTAGATTAGTTAAATCGTGTCTAATAATTACTTTTATTTCGTTTTACGAGTATAACAGGTTTGAAACGACCATTTGTTAGTAATAATAAACTTAAACTATATATATCTCAGTAATACATTGTGTTAATAAAAGACTTATTTATCATGTTAGTAATATTGTATTTCTTATTGCTGGCTACTTGAACCCTACAGCAGCGGTTCGTGCAAGGGTAATCCAACCGGCTTGCAATCATGGCCAGGATCCCGTTGGAGTTGGCCCGCGCTGGCAACACTTTGATCGAGATTTAAATATTTTTCTGTTTTCACATTTTATTATATACATAGTCGGTTTTCCACCACAAACCATACTCCTAAAGCCAGTCCGGATGTACGCACGCACGTGTTTATTCCAACCTATTATGTAACATTTTCTTTGACACCCATTTATCTTCACGGCTGGCTATGGCTGTTTCACTGAAAGCCAACACAACATTTTCACACATAATATTAATAATTTCGTTGCAGTTTGGATCTTTACACAAATTATCACAACTCAACTGGAAAATCAATGTGCCTTAGTTTAGAATGCTATATATTTTTAAGTCTAACAATTCGTCTGTTTTGCTCCCCGCGTTACCTTATTATCTAACATCATTTGACTATGTTACAATATCATGCATCATAGGACGCATCAGAACAACTAAAATGGTTCCCGTATGAGTTTTCTTGAATAACAAATTATTTTAAATATTTAAACGTACATAATCAGCTTAATCATTTTATGTCGTGATAGCCCGAACGCAGCGAACCTGTTTCAAACTCATAAGGCCATGTGGCCGTGGTTCGAATCTGAGCATGTACCAATGAGTTTTTTCTGACTTAACTATCACTGACTTCGTGCCTCGGAGAGCACGTTAAGCAGTCGCTGCCACCGGTTAGCATAGCAGTCGTTAAAATCCACCAAGCCACACTAGAGCAACGTGGTGGATTTAAGCTCCAAGTCCCCATATCTTGAAGGGGTCTAAACCCCTGCAGTGGGGTATAAAAAGGGCTGATGAAATGGAATGGAATCAACTTAAGAATTAAAAAAGAAGAGAAGCAGGCCACGCCTGCAGTAAAATGACATCTGATAACTTCTCTCGTGGTAAGTCCTTTTTTTTCCTAATATTTACCTGCGATTCTGTTTTAACGTTTTTCCTATCGCTTTCAACCAAGATGGAAAGGAACCATCTTGTTACGTTTGATTCAATGATATCTACATTTCATTCTGATACTAAAAAAGAACGACCAGACCGCAACACATTGATGTAATGGTCTAACCATCTCGTCGAAACGTGAACGTCATTTAATAAAGTGTAGGTACCGGATTCCAATCCTATTTACGTGGATCCGTGCAGGCCCACTCGTGCTCATTGCAAGAACATGAAAGTTAGATGTGTAACGACTTCAGTACGTAGTCGTAAACTGATCCAGCATTGTCATTCGCTACAATACCACTCAAAGGTAATCCATGAAATCAGGTAGGTTAATAAATCTTGATGTAATGACGTAATGACGGTGCGTAAATGGTAAGTACATATAAATATCGCATTGGATGGTTTAAGATGATCCTAATTTACCTTATTTTTCCTTTTATAAATCGCCTTTTAAAGAAAATCTGTAGATTTCGCGTTTTCCGCAACTATCAAAGGACATTAAAAATGAACATCAAAAATAAAAATTTATGACACATTTTTATCAAATAATTTTGTTAAATGTTTCGAAAAAAAGTATGGATTAATTTTCAAAAATTTGGTATCATACGATGTCCCGTAAGCTCCTGGACACTACTGCCTCGCGTTTCGCGTTTCCCGCAACTATCAAAAGACATTAAAAATGAACGTCAAAAATAAAAACTTATAACACATGTTTATGAAACAATTTTATTAAATTTTTCAAAAAAAAAGATATGGATTAATTTTCAAAAATTTGGTATCATACGATGCCCTGTAAGCTCCTGCATCTTTGGACACTACCGCCCTTTGTCTACTTTTAACTTTCTGAAATATACTTATATAGCCGAATCTCACTCTCCGGGGTAACTGATCTGATAATCATTCAATGAAAAGGGCACCTGCCCAGTCCACAGATTTCGACCGATTCCAAAATATCTTTTTTCAAAGGGTAGAAATTTGCCTAAGGAGTTTCTTTTTTATTTTTCGATATTGGCATTCGTCGATTTTTCGAAATAAGCAAAAATTTTGTAAGAAAAATCTGGAAATTTCGTCTTTTCTTTCACCCTTTTCAATATCCCGCAAAAGTTACTAACTGATTTTAAAAAAAAATTGTATCATACAATGCCATTTAAGCCCCTGCATCTTTTCACACCACTGTATTTTGTCTACCATTATAAATTTCGGAAATATAGCCAAATCACACTCCCCCACAAAAACGACCTGAAAAACATTTTCAGTGTTAAAACACACTTAGTTGGTACCTGAGTTATGTAAAATACCTGTTGGTATACAAGTTTTAACATTCTTTTTCGTGCTATAAACACGAATTGAATATAATCGTTTTGAAGTCTTAAATAATTTGTTTAGTATTCCGTTCCGTTCCAATGACTCACCAGCCAGCAGTTCTGCTGCAAGGACGCGGAGGTCCAAGACACTAATGACCCATAGTAGATAGGACAGAGTGTAGGTAGGCTGCAGTCGGGATATAGGAATGACAGGAGGTTGAGCCGACCCGAATACCAGCATCATGAAGCCAGCATGGGGAATATAGATACTATATTTGGTGTGTAACATATAGAGGATAGGATTGTATTCACTGCAACCGTGGGAGTTCGTTTCTTCGGGGCTAAGTCGTTAACTAGGTGTATTCTGTTTCGGAGTCTCATTCTGTATCGGATTTCTTCTGCCATTATTTTTAGTGTTGCCTTAAATCGTTTATTTAGTATTTGTACAATATTGCAAATGGATACGTGCTTTATTAATAAAGTAAGTTAAACTTTTATCCAACAAAATGCTTGACTAGTTTGTGAAAACTTGTGAAGTTACATGTGATATTTCCTTGGCAGCCATTTAGACAATACGCATTTTGTAGTTGTATACGTTGTATGAAAATATAGAGAATATCTATAAGTGCTTTCCGAGGCACGGAGTCAATGATAATTATGTATCTACTTAAGTCAGAAAAAACTCATCGGTACATGCATTTATCTGGGATTCGAACCACGAGCTTCCAAACGAGAAGCGGGTTTGCTATCGCCCGGCTATTACGACACGGTTATTTTGTTACTCAGTATGTACTACACGAAATAATGATTTAATTAATAACTTGCTGTTTTCTGATACTTTTTTAAGACAAAAACGGCATCCATAATATTTTGTACGCTTGTCCGTCTGTGCGTCAAAATATTACAGATACCGATACAAAGACAGATAATTATTTATGTTTTACAAGTATTTATTAGTTTATACGTAAAATATGCTAGAATCGGAGATATGACTGCATAGCTTAGTGGGTAGCGACCCTGCCTACGAAGCTGGAGGTCCGGGTTCGAAACCCAGGTCGGGTCAGTATTTATATAATGAATATCGATACTGGTACCGGGTCTTGGTTGTTAAATGTATGTGGTGTCTTCGCTTGGTACCCAAAATACAAGCTAATGCTTAGTTTGGGGCCTAGACGTTGTTGTCATGTGTACGTTATTATTATTATTACTATATGTTTCTTTTGCGAAAGACTCAAGATAATTTGGTATGAAGAACTTTCTCCTTGCGAATCTTTAAGTAACCTGTCGCGGAGTGTCAAACACCTAGAACCTGTCTAGGTTTTTGGTGAGGTCTTAATGAGTGATAAAAATATTAAATCTTTATGTGGAATACATTTTGAGTTATGAGGATTGTGTAGTGGCAAATTTTCGTACAAACGGCGTTAACGGTCCCTCCCCATCAAACCTTAACCGATTGGTGCAAAAAAAATTGGAATTCATATTAACAAAATCTAGACTAATACATTAATAATTTTTTAAATATTTTGAAATATCACAAAAAAAAAAAAAACTTAAAGGGGCGCGACGTTTTTTTTTTAAATTGTTTCATTTCTCACAACATGCTCAACATGAAACCAATTGCATTTTCACAACATCACATCTTCAAGTTGAGAAGATGTGAAAAATGAAACAATTTGGGGGAAAAAATTCCCCGCATTTTAATTTTTTTCTATGGCGTTTCAAAATATTTCAAAAACCAAAAACGTATAAACTTAGTTTTTGTCTGATTACCATACAACTTACAATTGCTTAATGGGGTGCAATCGTTAACGGCGTTTGTATGGAAATTTACCACTACACAATCCTCTCAAGGGGGGTCAAAAATATTTGAAATAGTTCGTGTTGGCTGGTCGAACTTGGGTTAGGGTTGGGTTTAATGGGTAGCCTCGGTAAAAATGTATTTATTTATTTTATAGTTATTTCCATCATTCAGTACTAAAATATTGAGATTTGACGCCACATGGTTATTGTTATTGTGGCAATGCGCGGGTGACTGACGATAGCGTCGGTCAGTGGCCACTAGCGGGATACTCTTATCCTCTATACCGACGATCGCACCTTTCTTTCACGTAATATTGATTGATAGTCGACTTATAAACCATGCTGTATCGATAATTATTTTGAGAAAAACTTCACAAAGTCAAAACTTTATTGTTTTGTGAGTTTCTTTACTCCTTTTTACCAAAAAATAGAGTTTGTAGGTGATACCTAATTCATTGCTGTATATAATATATTATTCAAATTGCAGTCATAGATGCAAATTATAGATTCACTGACCGATTGGTTAGAGGCCCTATAACTGCAGAGCCAAGGGTCGCAGGTTCGATTCCCGCCCTGAACAAATATTTGTGTACATGAACATGTCTATTTGTCTGGGTGTGAAATATCTATATATAGGTATATAATATTAAGAATATTTAAGTATGTATATCAGTTGTCTGGTACCCATGATACAAGCTTTGCTTAGTTTGGGACTAGATGACGCTGTGTGTGATGTTCCAGTATTTTTATTATCATTATTATTATTATTAATTCATATTGTTATTATTATTATTATTAATTATTATAGAAATGACCTACTGATTTATAAGCTCTGACATGGCTTGGACTTTATATCTGCATAGATCTGAGTCCAATTTAACTTTTATTTTAAAGAAGCCAAACATTTTCATTTCCTTGGAAATAAATCAGATGTCCTCAAAGTTCGACAAAGTAATATTTGTTAAATAAATAGAATCCATTTTCAGAAGTGATTTCCTCAATTTCCTTATGAGGTTAAAATAATACTGATCACTTGGTAGAGATAAAATATTTCCGTTTATTTTTCTTTCGTGTTTAAAGATATTTCGGTTCCATTACTAACATTTTATATTAATTCCTGTGCTTTAAGTTTCATGCCACTTTATTTCGATCGGCACTAACTAATAACATTATTTATGTCTAAAAATTTAATTAAAAAGTAGTATATTATATCTAACTACCGGGATGGAAATCTAACATACCGCGTTTGTTCTATATAGAGAGATAATAATAGTTACGACATAAAAGAGCTAAAGGGAAGTTAGCGTGTTTTCAATTTCAAGTATATAAATCTGGTATTGGCTGACGCAACTGCAATTCTGAGGGCCAAGTTTGAGTTTTTTACTATTAACTATGTAGTTTGCGTTTTTTATAATTTGTATGGAAACTCGTACAGCACATCTAGCGGTCGTTTTAGGTAACTACGAGTTTCCATACAAATTACGGAAAACGCAAACTACACAGTTAATAGTAAAAGAACTCGCACTTGGCCCTCTGCACTCATCATGTAGTGGGTTTTTGTAAATTTAATGTTTATGTGTAAAACATGTCGCCAAAGTAAAACAAAACATTCTTCACTTCACTTCATCAGCCCATTTTTACCCCACTGCAGGGGCTTAGGCCTCCCCCAGGGTGAGGAGGGGGGCTTGGAGCTTAAATCCACCACGCTGCTCCACTGCGGGTTGGGGACTGTAACGACCGCCATCTATTGACAGCGTCCGGGACCGACTGCTTAACGTGCCCTCCGAGGCACGGAGTCAGTGATAGTTATGTACTTAAGTCAGAAAAAACTCATTGGTACACGCCCGGATTCAAACCATGGCCCCA
The DNA here is from genome assembly GCA_949709985.1 of Luffia ferchaultella. Classification (NCBI taxonomy): domain Eukaryota; kingdom Metazoa; phylum Arthropoda; class Insecta; order Lepidoptera; family Psychidae; genus Luffia; species Luffia ferchaultella. The sequence continues at coordinate 4,042,362 of OX453267.1, forward strand.
TGGGGCCTTATAAATTTCGGACAGGTTCGTTGCGCTTTGGGCTATCACGACACGACAAAACATTCCCCAGTGGATTTTCACTAAATGGTTATGTTTTTGATAATATTTCACTCCAACAATAAGGTGTTAAGTATTATTGAAAATATTACATAATAGCTTTCCGCCCATAGCTTCGCTCGTCAGGACCTCATGTTTGTACCGGGATCGCTCAAAGGACATTTTGGAATAACTGTGTACCTCTTCACAGTTAATCCGAAAAATTCCTTTAACAGTCATTCAAATAATCTCACACACACGTACAAGTTTTCCGCTGTGAAAAGTAACCTGATGCCTTTCTGCAGAGTTCAGGTTATGTCTTTATCAAATATCATCAAAATCGGTTCTTTACTTTAGCCGTGAATTGGTAACAAACATACAGACATATATCCGAGGTAAAAGTGTCTTATATGTCGACCTAGGTACAAAGTAATCTTCACACGGAATTTCATAAAAATTTATCTTGTATTTTTTGCGTGATGCATGAACAGACAGACAGAATTTTCAAAAATTGCCTTTTTCGCTTCTGCATCCTTAGTTATGTTCACCTGATTCACAATTTTCAAAATATACAATTCACAGATACGACCCTGTTACAATTTTTATGGACCTATAGATTTTTTTTCAAGCTATGATGACAAAATCTAAAAACAAAATTAGTATCGGCTTAAAATATGGAAGTCTTTATATGTTTTTTTCAGTAGGTTCTTTCCAAAACGACATTTTACATACATTTTTAATGGTCGTACCGGAGCGTGACGTCACGTCCTAGTATCTTCTGTCTCATAAAAAAATGTACACACGCATAACTTATTCATTAGTCATAAATTTAGAAACATATTTTAGCATTTGTTTTCGTTAAGGTTTCTTTTTTTATCCTAATTTAAAATAATCCAACATTTACACGGGCAGTGCTAGTGAATGTCAGATTTTGGTTACAAACAATAAAAATCTGTACGCAAGCCTATATTATTGTATTGTAGATACAGCTTCGTTATTTTACGTGTATTGAGTCAGTGGGGTGTTATTCTCAAGTAATATCCGGGCGACGTTTGGTACCGCATACTAATAGCAGGAATTGATTAATATACGCCAAGCCATTTTCATTTCCAGCTCTGATGCCGTATAAATCCGACCATGTCGCTTCAAAGGTGTTTAGTGGAGTACCTTCGAAGAGTTTTTTATGAAAGTGTCACACAGCTTGGTCTGGTTTAAAAAATCAACGGATCTCTAAGTACACACACATATTTTGGATAATATTTTTCGAAATAATTTTTTTTCGCAATAAAAATAACACAACTGTATCTGAATAAGCTTAATACTTCGAAATATAACATTCTGTACGACATTTCGATCAAGCAAACCGAATTAGTACGAAATGTAACACCGACGCATATCCGACTTCCAACTAAGGGCACCCTTAACCACTACTTCCGGTTGTCCGATTCTAACAATTTTAGTCTCAATCGATCCTCCGTCTAATTACCCTGAGCCGTTTTTTTATTTTTTTCTTATTCGTTCCTAATTCTTGAGATATAGGGCTCCCAAAATGAAAATCGGGGAAAGAAATTGCGATTTTTTTAGTTTTTTGCCGATAATTTTTTTGTTTTTGAATTTTTTCCAAATTGTCTTTTGCCATTTGTAGAGCTCGCCGAGCTGCGTTTTTTGACACTACGTTCATCCCGACATCTTAAAAACTCTTCGTGCAATCTGCCTGTCTCACAAAAAAAAAACTCCCAAATGACCCCCTATACTCCAACGAAATGAAAGTCATTTCCAATGACAAAAGTTTTGCGTATCACAATTTTATTTTTTTAGATTTTTAGTTGCTAAATTTTAAAATTAATTATTTTTTCTCTTTTTATTCTTTTCTTAACTGTCGGATAATAGGTTCAATTCACTAAGTATTTGTTTTACTTTCCGATTCGAGTGAGTTGGAAAAATTTTACCAACCGTTAAATTCACTCAAGACTCACAAAAATACCTTATCGTTGTTTAAATGAAAACCGGATTTAACAGACCGTTTAAGTATTTCCCGGTTAAGTTACTTCTGCTATGTTTGACGTTCCATTATGTTTACATTCAAACAGGCTATTTACTTACGGACTGTTTGAAATGATTACAGTAATTAGCAAGAGACTTCAAAAACAGAGGTTATTAATTAAAAGTTGTATATTTTGTACTTACCTTTTGTAAGAAATTTCGTATTTATAGTCAAGCGCGAATTTCCCCGCTTTACTGAAAATCTTAACGGAGTTGTCATAGAATTAGTTCTTATTGCGGCATAGCTTTAGAACAGACTGTAAGCTTTTCAAGTGCAATAGTTAAATGTAAAAACCTGGTGACCAAAGAAACTAACACATAGAAAGTCTGAAATACTTACAAAATTATTATTTACAAAAAGTTTTCGATATTTAAAGTTGTCCGGAACCACTATGTAACTTTACCGCCTCAGTTCCCACTTTTTTTATGTTAGGCCTAAATAAAATGTAGGCGTTTAGGTATAAGTAACTTAACGGTCTCTGACGTCTATTTATGGATCAAAAATAATTATAAAATAATAAATGTTCTTTAAGACTTTTTCAGTGTGAGTCTTTTTGTTGCAGTTTATTTAAATTTATTTAAAGGTTTTGACACTTAATTATAAACAATTAAATTTAAAAATTTGTTTTTTTTTATTTATAAACATTCTGTTTTTTTGTAATTCTATACTTAAGAACCACCAGATAAAATCAGTTTACAAACAAAAACCCCATCAAAATCGGTGTATCTGCTGAAGAAGTACGACGCCACAGATAGACACATTACATTTGACGACCGCTTAGCGTAGTGGGTAGCGACCCTGCCTACGAAGCTGGAGGTCCCGGGTTCGAATCCCAGGTCGGGTCAGTATTAATATGATGAATATTGATACTGGTACCGGGTCTTGGTTGTTATATGTGTGTGGTGTCTTCGAAAAAAAAAATATTTATATATGTATATATTATAAATAATATTTAAGTATATATATCAGTTGTCTAGTAACCCATAACACAAGCATAATACTTGCTTACTTTGGGACTAGATGACGCTGTGTGGGAAGTCCCATGTATTATTATTATTATTCCAACATTGAGACAAAGGGCTCAAACTTATAACCCTTCTCGTTTTTTCGAAATCAGAAGTTAATGACGGCGTTATTCAGTTTCAAGACATATATTGTTTTGCGATAACAGGTCTGGCACTAAATAAAACATACAGCAAGTTCTTTCGTCCTTTATTTCGCTTCATTTGACAGTATCTATTTTAAGTAGCCGAAGATATTGTCGGTAACGCCACCGACCTCGCCTTTAAAATAGTAGGTTTTTTTTATTTAAAAAAAAATGTGGTTTAAATTAACAAGAATTGATTTACCTAACATGTATGGTGTGTGTGGCCGTGTGTGTGTGTTTGTGGTTTTTTAACGGGTTTAAATTATTTATGTATTCTAAAAAAATTACTAGTAAAGTGCTTTGTTGTTTGTCTATTTTTGTGTTTAGACTATTTTTATGGTTGTATTGTATCGTTGAAAAATTCGACTCGGTCGGGCCTTATGTCATTGCACAACCATATGAATATGAAACGGTTACGAACTCAAAGTGTACAATCCATCCATTTCCTCAACCATAACATTACCCAGGCTTAAAAGACTTGGCAATTAAAAACTTTTTCGGACGCCCGAGGTACGATTCGGTCTCTTTACAATTTTTTTTTTCTAAATAGATGTTTGACTCTTACAAATCTGAGGTTACTGTAATTAAAGCCAGTTTCGATCTTTTGCTGTACGTACATATTAAGCGACGATAACAGCTTTACTCAATGACTTTGCCTTCATGTAAACTTATTTTCGCGGTCATAAGATTATAAGTAACGGTTGTATAAAAAATATCAACTAGCAAAACCCACAAAAATGTTTTACATTGGTTTGGTTAGTAAAATAATATTGAAGGGTATTTTCTTTCATCTAAAAATTTATTCTTTGTAGATACATCAGATCCATTTTGTAAAAAGGCGTCTTTAGTTTATTTTTCTTTTTACAAATTTTTACAAATAATAACTGCGTAGTGATACTTACTCGATATTATGTTGAACTATAATAATTATTTAAAGCCCGGTTCTCTATTTTGTCTGAGATTCAGTTTTGTCGAGATAGAAGTCTCGAAAAGTTCAAAAGTTTCCAATAGTTGGTTTTCGATATTACACTAATGAAAAATACATGTGTTTTTTATATAAACACATATAGTTTGAAGTAGGAATGGTCAATTTCGTTTGCTCATTTATACAGTACAACAGACTTAAACAGACTAACAGACGGACAGACAGATAAAAAGTACCCTATGTCACCTCAGATTGTCCTCTGTACGTCTGCCAAGTTTAACTGAAATCGATTCAGCCGTTTCGAAGATCAGTTTGAACATACAGACAAACAGACAAAAAGAAGCTTATTTCACCCCCGATAATGCCTTCTCCACGTCTGTTATGTTTCATTAAAATCAGTTCAGCCGTTTCGGAGATCAGCTCGAACATACAGACAGAAGGACAGATAGACAGACAACAAGCAGCCTTTACGTCTTCTCCAATAACACCCTCAGTACATCTGCCAAGTTTCATTGAAATCGGTTTAGCCGTTTCGGAGATCAGATCGAACAGACAGACATACCGACAGACAGACAGACACTACAATTTCATTGATATTGATATAGATATAGATAGATAAATTAGAGCAAGTATCTAGATAGTACGGAGATGGAAAATACACAGTAAGTCAAAATATATTTACAAAACAAACATTACATATACCAATACTATCATCGTCATCATCATCAGCCCGTGTCTCTTCATTGCAAGATATAGGCCTCTTGCCAAGGCTTGCCACCACACACGCTTCTCCGCCTTCTGCATCCAATTACCCCCGGTATGGTGCTTTAGGTCATCAGTCCAGCTGGCCGGGGGGCGTCCGACGCTTCGCTTCCCGGTACGTGGCCTCCACTCGAGAACTCGTCTACTCCATCGGTTATATATAAACTAATACTACACAGATGCAATAAAGCTATATTAAACTTATTACTTGCATGTACACTTTAATATGATTTTTATAAACAGTATGTTATCAGTTCACTACGCGTGCATCGAATAGTCGCAGCGCGACCTGAAATTTCGCTGTATTATTTCGTGTAAAAATAAATAATTCCATAAGGTACGCTACAAAATAATTATCTATCAACCAATAGTTCTATTGTAATAATATAATAATAGTTTTTATTCAAATTAATCGATTTTATTACAAAAAACCTTTATTTAAACGATAGGTTTATTTATTTTATTTAATGGTGAACGTTTACTTATGTGTATTATACCGAGATATAAATTATATCCTACCATATATCTTAATTAAAATTTAATTAATAAAACCTAAAATATCTACAAATTAAAAATACTTTCTTAATAATGATAAACGAGAAATTTTTAAAGAGACGACGGGTTCAAGGTGCAAAGGATACTTGCCTCGTTGCTACGCTGTATTGCGACACTGATCCTCTGAACAAGGTATTCTTTGCCCAAAGGATCCTCTGTCAACAGACGCAGCGCGAATTTGGCATCCTTGGACCAGGGACGCATCGTCTCGACAGCGAAAGGAAGTGGTAACGTTTTAAAAGTTGTACGTGCTTGGCTATTTTCCTACGCTGTTCAGCTCCAGTTTTTTTTGATGTATTTTGTATATGACTTTGGCACAAAATATCCACGCAAATTAAAGTAGGTATATCTAAAGTAGGTGGAATTAGGAAATAATAATAATAATAGCAAGCGACTAATATTTTAACAATGTTATTGGTCTCTTTCTATCCTTCGGCTACCGCCGCGTAGGCTCTCTCCTTCTAACTTTAATGAAAACCAGGTTTTAAGGGTTCATACAAAGACAGAAACCAATTATGTGTATTTTATGTTCGCGGATTATTAATATGCGAGGATTTTCACGATAGTAACTTACCTGTATTGACAATTGAAAGTTATAGTCAGGTACTAAGAAATTATTTACCTTCTTTAATTTAAACAGTATAATATCAATCGATAGTATTAAATTTGTTCTGAAATCATATAAAAATGTAGTGTTGTTTATTAATATTGCAATTTTCGATTACAGTTTGCGCGCAAGCAGTCTAATACTGTACAATCATATAATAAAGCATGTGATTTATTAAGTGGCTCGCCGTGTCTTTATCGATTATATCTTTTGTGTGGCCCGCATCGATATTGTTTAATACTGTATCGATCTAAAGCATCCGCTACGATTTTTTTAATTACTATTGGATTTTTTTTGTGTGTGCGACTGTTCTCGTTACGTATTAGATTGATGAACGAAAACATAGATTCTTATTTTGGTAATGTATCTTCACTGCTTTAATAGCTTGAATGTTATAAAATATTCGTTTGAAATTATATATTCTTTTGAACGTTGGAATATGGTTTTTTACCTTTTTTTTTAATTGAACTTTTTTTTTAATTTTTCGCTCTAGAGAGCGCAGCAAATCTGAGCTCTAAGGTAAATGTCAATCATTGTTTGTGTTTATTGCTATCGAACGTACAAGTTTATTGAGGTGATAAGACAGAGATTTTTTGCTCTATCTAGTCTAACACGCCTTGGTATATTAGAAATAAAGGCACTTGTTTTGAAATTCATCATCACACCTTCGTCTCTTGTAAAAATTCTGCTTTTTATATATAAATGGCGACCGCCTGCGGCTACGCTTGCGTTGACTACATATTCGTATATTATATCGTAATTAAACTTAATCACTTCATAAAAGGGCAAAAAGGATATAGAATCCTTTTCGTAGGTACTACATGATGATAAATAAGCCCACAAGGGAAAATCCTCTATTTTGGAATAACAGTCAGACACTTCTATTTTATTAATAAGTATGTATATCTAGATTATTCTCTATCTGCCAGTGAAAGTACCATCAAAAAATTACGACTGGTTGGTCGAGTGGTTGATAACTGTGGAGCCAAGAGTCACGGGTTCGATTTCCGCTCGGGGCATATATTTGTCTGCGTGGACATGTTTATTTCGTTCCGGGTCTGGGTGTAAAACATTTATAAATGTACATATTATTGAAAGAAGAAAAAAAAATATTTAGTCATGTTTATCAGTTGTCTAGTACCCCATAACATAAGCATAATACTTGTTTACGTTGGGACTAGATGGCGCTGTGTGAGATGTCTCAAGTATTATATTATCAAAATAGGTTAAGCTGTCTTGGATACAAATCCGGAAAAACAAACAGACAGATAGAATATATGCCTAAGTTCGTCTTGAAGGTCCATTCTAAATATTCCTTAAAGTATTTTTGAAATCAAACTTACAAACTTTATTATTATTGTTTTAATAATATTAGTCCAGAAAAGTAAGAGGATATTCCTATATGTATAGAACAATATTAATAATAATGTCTAGGGCATCTCTCACGGTCCTCTAATCCCTATACTTACTACGGGCATTTTAAACCTTATATACATACGTAAATATCTTTATAATACATGAAAATGTAGGTATTTTGCACCTAGACACAAAACACACGTCTAAGAATATCACTATTAAGAAAAACTTTGCTGAAATTCGAACCCGAAGTCCGTTGTAAATAATTTAATACTACTTGGCTATAGAATTAAGATGAAACTCAAACGCAGTTAAGTGATTCTTTAATGATTTCTTTCTGTTGCGATACACTTCTTAATGTGATGTGATTGAAAGACAAAAACATTACCGCTTCATTGTTTTCGTGTTTTTTTATAGTACGAGTATGTAAGGATCATAACGAAATTGAAAATACTTATCAAAGCGGTTTGTTCGAAGTATAGTTTAAAACGAGGTGATTACCTAAATAAAAATCAAAATCAAAAAAATATAGAGAACTACCAGTGAGGACTGTAGATGTATAGAAATTTTAGGCAATTTGTATGGCTTGAACGAAATTTTGGCCCAATAATTTGGTTGAAATTAGATCAGAAAAGTCACTTTTAGTCACATGAAGTTATGATTTGTTAAGGCATCTTCCCGAAGTTGTTTTTTTTTTTTTATTGTAGTAAGCTTCAGTTTTACATGTAAAACGATTTAAAGTAAAAGAAAAAAAACTTTTATTTTAAAACTTTTTATTTACATGTGTGCAAATTTTAAATCTTTTCTTTATTAATCAGACGTCTTTAAATGGATCAAAAATACGTTAAAACATTTCGATCACCTATAAGTAAATACGTGTACATACATACAAATATAAGGGTAAAAAATAAATGAATGGCGACTAACTTCCCAGGTAAATTGACATCTGTCTGACTCTATTACTTGTAGAAAGAAGGGAAGGTTGACGTGTCCTCAGCCGCGCCTCGCCGACCAGTAGATGTTGTAGTAAAACAAAAATGAATTTACTAATAAAATAAATTTAATAATACTTTATAGAAAAACTATATACAGGGTAAGTCAGAATGTTATGCAGGTTTTCAAAAATTTATTATGTGAAATATAATGAACATATAATATTGTGAGATACACTGTATGAAAGGTAAACTCGCAAAGTTTAGTTTCCTGAAACTGATTCCGCGTTCGCCTGCAAGATGTCAGCAGGAGAGCAGTTAAAGAAAATGGCGCTGACTGGCGAGCAGAAGTCGTTCTGTGTGCTTGATTACGATGTTAACAACTCCGTGATTACTGTTCAACGACATTTTCGTACCAAATATCAGAGAGACCCGCCAGATGGGAGGTCCATTCGTAAGTGGTACACACAATTTAAGGATGCAGGCTGCATCTGTAAACGAAAATCAACTGGCCGTCCGTCGACTAGTCCCCGTTCACCGTTCACCCGATCTAACCCCGTGTGATTTCTTCATGTGGGGTTTTGTAAAGGATCGTGTTTACGTACCACCACTTCCAACAACACTGGATGAACTGCGTGCTCGCATCACAGAAGCCATTGCTGGTATCTATCGCGATATGCTGCAGAAAGTTTGGCAGGAGATTGAATATCGGCTTGATGTCTGTCGTGTAACAAAAGGCGCTCACATAGAACACCTGTGATGTGTTTTTTTTTTTTGAACAAACTACACTAAACTAAACTTTGAGAGTTTAGCTTTCACACAGTATATCTCACAATATTATATGTTCATTATATTTCACATAATAAACTTTTGAAAACCTGCATAACATTCTGACTTACCCTGTACATTATAAAACACAAATCTAAAGGACGACTTGTGTACCTGAATACGAGGTTCTACTGGTAACAATTCGTGTCATTACTAGGTATTTTATATGATTTATGAAGCGGCGTTTCGCGATCCGATTGGCTTAAACATATTTGACATTTTAGTATTTTGGCCAATCAGAAAACAGTTTGTGTCAATCGAAGTCCAAAATATTCTGGCGGTACGATAACCGGTGTGTTGTGTCAGCAAGAAAAATTAAAAAATGAGCAAAAATGAACGAAAACTGTTACGAAATAGACGTCGCCGATTTGGACTTTAGTATAAACGGTCAATACCCTTATATTGTATCAGGCTAATAAATACGTTATCTTCTTCTCTTTTCTCTATATGTAAATAGGCGAAGACAAAACAGTGAAGTACCTTGTTTTTCCATGCTTGTCAACTGTTTCTATTTATTTTTTATTTAGTAGCTATTGTTGAGCTGTAGTGTTATCAATAGGAAAAATTGGGAAAAGTGTTTTTTCCTCCCACCGACGGAGAGTCGAAGACTTAATTAGAAGTCTCTATATATCATACTATCATATTAATACTAAAAAACCGGCCAAGTGCGAATCGGACTCGCACACGAAGGGTTCCGTACCACCATACAATATAAAAAAACGAGCGCCATCTTAATCGAACTTAACCATTAATCATTATTATTACTTCTATTATTATTATTAATTCATTTTTATTTCGGTAGTTATTTAAAAGACGCTCGATCCTCTCTGGCTAATCCGAAAAGTAATAACATGAGTGCACTGATAGCCAGAGAAAATTTTTATTATTTATTTTATTACAATGAACCTTTGACTTTTAGTATCGGTTGTGAAGAGAATAAGCTCTGCTAAGGAATACGTAAATTTATAATACCTAGAAATACTATGTAGTTTAATCATATTTTTTTTAAATTATCTCTTACAATAACATTACAAAGATAAAATGCATCTAGTTTTCGCTTATCGTCTAAACGCTATCTGTACTTTTCTATGGAATTTTTACTTATAAAAGTAAATTTTATAAGTTAATCTATCAAACGTTAAATAAAACAGTCTAGTTAGCTGTGATAGTTTTCCTTTTAACTACGTTATATATACTCCTGTCATAAATTTTTTCCACATATCCAAAAACAACGCCTGATAGAGAGGAGGGGGAAAATTGACTCGAACAAAAATTAGGATTTTAGGAATGCATATCTCAACAACTGTTGCCTTAAATAAAAAAAAAATTTGAAACCTTGATATCATTTTTAAGACCTATCGTTTGGTACCTCTCACGTTAATATACAATGAATTACTTTTTATCGTACTTCAGTTACACGTATGGCGACATATCCCAAATAAAATTTTTTCTTAATTTCACTACGTCGTTGTGTAGCAGTTCATAGATTACACCTACCTTCCAAATTTCATCTATGTATTGCCAATAGTTTCCGAGAAAAACCACAGACAGACAGAAAGACAGACGGACAGACATGGCGAAACTATAAGGGTTCCTTTTTGCTATTTGGCTACCGAACCATAAAAACGTAAGAACGTTTTTTACTATATAGAATTCATTATATCTTTTACATATTGTACACTATGCATTGAAATATTAAAACGGAAAGAAGAAAAATTTAAAAAAATAAAACAAAAGAGAAAATGTAGCACCAAATGCATAATTCTGAATGTAGCCTAACAGCCTGTCGTTTGTTGCAATTTTTTATTCATTTATTTATTTATTTGCAACATACAACATACAATAAACGCAATTAGCAAATAGGTATAATAAAAGTTGTACGGAAGTAGGTAGTCATCATATATCAGTCCGTCACCGACTCCTAAACTGGGTGGTTAGCCTGTTATTGAATTGAATTGAAATTGACTCAGTTACTCTGACCTAAATGTTATTGGTTTCACAGAAATAGATCTATAAAAACACATTTTTTAAAGTAAATAAAGCATTTTAATTTTAACTGGTCATCCTCCAAAAGTAACTGTCCATCCATCCAACCATCCATCCATCCATCCATCCGTCCATCCATCGATGCAAGTACATCCCGTACATTAATTTACCTGCGGTTGTAATACAAATGAAATTGTATCGTGCAAAATTATCTATGTTAAAAAAATACTTTCATTGACATACAATTCCATAAGTTACACAATCTAATCTAATCTAATCTGATTCGATGATCGAAATCGTCTAATGACGCTTATGCAACGAGAGATCGGACAATGAGCGTTGAAATCGTGAAATCGAATCGGATGTGAGCTACCGCATTCCGCGATACCCCATCGCTTTAGAAAGTATTCGACTCGTGTGTACTTACCACGTAAGTTTAGTACTTGACGAATAAACCGTGCACCGAAAGTAAGCACATGACTGTAACCAATATAAGATATTCATCGTAATATTCATTGTAAATATATGTAATAATAATAATACATGGGACTTCCCACACAGCGCCTTCTAGTCCCAAAGTAAGCAAGTATTATGCTTGTGTTATGGGTTACTAGACAACTGATATACATACTTAAATATTCTTTATAATATATACATATATAAATATTATTATTTTTTTTTTTTATATATATATAACAACCAAGACCCGGTACCAGTATCAATATTCATCATATTAATACTGACCCGACCTGGGATTCGAACCCGGGACCTCTAGCTTCGTAGGCAGGGTCGCTACCCACTAGGCTAAGCGGTCGTCTGTGTGTGGTACATACATATGTGGGTACATACTAAAACTCGCACATCATAGAAAAAATAATGTATATAAAAAAATAACAGATCATGACAACACAAACTTATAATTTGTGCAAATTATATAATTTTTTTAAAAATATTTTTTTGTAGTTTAATTTGTAGATTATAATGTATAATTATTGTTCATTCTAGTTTTTATTTTAATATAAAACCAAAGAATTTATGTATATGAACCTCTCGTTTAATAGATTTATATAATATTTAAATTTTTGTAAAATCTACATAGCCTGTATAATAAATAAAAATATAGCTTTTCTATTCTAAAATAATAAGATCATTTTGTACAGATTTGTAATCTCATGAATAAATAAAGACTTTCAAAAATCAAATCAAATCAAAAACATATTGACGACGATATTTGACGACCGCTTAGCCTAGTGGGCAGCGACCCTGCCTGCGAAGCTGAAGAATATTAATACTGGCACCGGGTCTTGGTTGTTATATGTATGTGGTGTCTTCGCTTGGTACCCAAAATACAAGCTAATGCTTAGTTTGGGACCTAGACGTTGTTGTGATTGTGTGTGTTATTATTATTATATTACGTTTACAATAAAACATAGTAACTTTTTATATTCAGCTATAACATAAGGAAACTGCTTATATTGTTGATTTGGTACATTGGTTTGTGTATGAAATAAAATTACTTTTGAAACAACTCAGTTTTACAAATTATTCATTTTTTCTATTTCTCATTTTATATTCCAAATTAGAAGTAAAATAATAAAACTGCCTATACACAATTAATTCGGTGATGAACTGTTTAGTCTATCGCTCAGATATCAGAATCATGAAGATAGAACGTTTCATACTTTGTAATAATCGAAAACCCGGGCAATATGACAGATACATAAACTAGATACGTCATTACCATTTCTCTGTTTGTTCTTATAGTACAATTTTTACATGTGCATGCGTCACCGTGCTTCGGAAGGCATGTTAAGCAGTCGGTCCCGGACGCTGTCAATAGATAGCGGTTACAGTTCCCAACCCGCAGTGGAGCAGCGTGGTGGACTTAAGCTCCAAGCCCCTCCTCAGCCTGGGGAGGCCTAAGCCCCTGCAGTGGGGTAAAAATGGGCTGATGATGATGATGATGCGTCACATAAAATTCCCCTTCACAGTCCTGTGAAAACATTCAATGGTGTATATTTTGTCTGTGGCGTATATTGTTCACAGAACTTTTTGTGAACTTTGAACTTTGAAGTGTTATATCTAAGTAGGTACGTTAATGCTCTACCGTTATTGAAAGGCTAAATTATAATAATAAAAATGCTTAGTTTAAGATTTTTACACACGTATTTATTTAAAAACAAAATGTCACCCACAAGATTAGGTTCCAGCTCTAATTATGCCAATAGTAACATTCTAGGCCAAACTAAAACCATAAGTTTGTTCAGAGTTGACATGGGATCAACTACAATTGCCTATAGCACGTGAACTAGTTGGCCCTAGACTGTCGTGATAATCATCAAAGAAAATTCGTATTAAGAAGAGGTGGGACGCCTGAAGGCCCATACAAACGCTACTAAACAATTACATCGTTTATACGCATATTACTATTTTTTTTAAATTTTAGTCTCACTTGAGTTAGAACTATAGGTTTGTATAGAGCCAAAACTTTGAAATTTCGAAATTCGACGCCATTTTAGATCTTAACAGTTCGTAAACATAGACCGGTTATGAAAATCCGTCAAAAAAACCTCAAAAACATTTTGAAAGACTTATTTAGATAATCAACAAAACATCACTTGTGGATGTACGAAAAAAAAATCTCAACCATAATTTTCACGTAATGTCAGTCGTGTTAATGGTGTCTGTATGAAACAGACATATTGAATGAACGACGTAAAAATACTATAAGGTTTCTCGTCAGAATAAAAAATCTTATCTGGCCGCCTTAAATTCCACCGATTTTTCTTTCACATTTTCCGTAATTATTTATCGGAAAATTAATTATAAATAAAGCATCAAGCTAGTGTTGTTTCACCAAAAAAATCTCTGAATATTTAAAATGACTTTTACAAAACAAATCAGTTAGTATTCATTTTCACGTGAGCCAAAACCGACTAGGGTTTAGCGATTTTAAATATAACACGCCTTAGCCACCATTAATTAATTAACCGAGTTACATTTACGAGTCAAGTCGGAAAGTCATATCGTTAAAACTTATATCATTTTCTAGGGGCATTAATTTTCTGGAAGTTACCTTTACCTACTTCAGTTATGGTGTTATTTTCTTAGGGATCTTCAGTGAATTTCGAAAAATTTATAAGTTCTGTCGTTTTATATTTTTAAATAGTTTATGAATATATTTCAATTTAATAATATAGTATATTATAATTTTGGACGTGTAATTTAAAAAAAAAGTTTTTTTTTTATAAAATTTAAAATATATATATTTTTAAATTTTTAATATCAGTAAAAAATTTAAATAGCTATTGCTTGTATTTTCGCTTACATGGTTTTCACATTTAAAATATTTAATTTTTAATGTTTATTAATATAAATTACGTGTTGGGCTGGCCAGGGCGACGCAGCTTATGTCTTTTGTACGGCCGGTGTTTCCTATGGGAAATTCAAAATGCTTTCAATTTCAGGCTTTTTATCCTTTGAACTAGTACTTGAAGTCAGACTCTTGTAGTGAAGTCTAGTTGTAAACTTATTCTATGGCGGATCGTTCACTCTTTTACACATTTTATAAATAATGCTATATACTTTTTCATTTACATTTCTATCGCTTTTACTGTAATCTTATACGCTCTTTTCAGGTTAGCAATTACTGCCATTCCTGAAAATCAGGCACCTTTTGTGGACAGTATAATATTGAAAACCTCTATAATCACAGGATAGGCGACACATAGTGTGAAGGCCTGCAATTTAAATTTTTGTATAATAATTATAATGCCAAATAAATATATTTCATTTCAATTTCGAAGTACCTTCAGTGGGCAGCACTATAGGGAGAGCCCTTTAGGTACCGAGGCACCTCTATTTGACAATAATTTATTACTACTAATAATAATAATAACGTACCTACACATGACAACAACGTCTAGGCCCCAAACTAAGCATTAGCTTGTGTTTTGGGTACCAAGCGAAAACACCACATACATATAACAACCGAGACCCGGTACCAGTGTCGATATTCATCATGTAAATACTGACCCGACCTAAGATTCAAACCTGGGACCTCCAGCTCCGTAGACAGGGTCGCTACCCACTAGGCTAAGTGGTCGTCAAATTAATGAAAGCTTATTAACACGAAATAGCAAATTTTCTTATTTATCTATATATTTGAGCTAGTATTTACTTGTTTCAGATGAGAAAAACACAAAAAAAAATTATTGGAAATCTATTATACATTTAGAGATTTTAGTAACAAGCTAAAATTTTTCTAGATGTTAGATATCACCAATAGACCTCAATATATAAATAAAAATATAGGTCAAATATTCGTAATCAATAATTATATTTTAAATATTTTTTAACAAAATTTGGCTACCTTCTACTTACATAGGCGAAAGGGGCGGAGCGTGGGGCATGTGGGCAGGGCGCGTGTACCTGCACTGGCGCCCTCGTGAATGGTGACTAGTATTTTGGTAGTTTTGAGAAAGGTTTACGTAGTCTTAACTGAATATTTTCCTATTGAACGATACTAAAAAGGAACAAGACGGCCAACGGATTTTTATCAAAGGTCATTATATTAAAATTTGGCCTGTCATTATTACCCCATCCTGTATATTATTTAACCTTATAAATACTATTTAACTGTTCTAATTATAACTATGAAACTCAAATCATATTGTAATTATTATTTGTTGAATAAATTATTTGTTGATATAAGAACTGCCAAAATCGAATAAATATGATACTACGGAACCCTCTACTACAAATGATCCGACACGCACGTGACCAGTTTTATTTAATGTTTCTGAAAAAATATAATGCCCAGTTAAATATTATATTTCTGTTTGGTTTATTGTCCGGTTTTCTTCATTGTAAAGCGCTTTTTAAAGAAAGATGAAAATCTTAACGACTTATGATATAATGTTTTTTTTTGCTTTCCTTTTACGTGCAACACTTTCAAACTACTTGATTATAGCATTAAAAGAAAGTAAGTTCGATTGAGTTACGTGGTAAGCCAGAGCGTTGCGGTCTTCTATGTAATTATGTAGTGGCCACATCTACTCACCGTACACGAATGTGTTTTCCTTAATACAACTTTAACGGTTTTATTTATAAAATAGAATTGTACAGAAAATACTGTATAATATCATAATATAAGATATGTTTTTTTTATTGTTCTTTTATGTTCACACACTAATTATATAGCCCGAGCGCAGCGAACCTGTTTCGTTTTTACAAGGCCGTGCGGCCGTGGTTTGAATCCGCTTACCAATGAGTTTTCTGACTTCGGTACATTTATAACTAACTGACTCTGTGCCTCGGAGAGCACGTTAAGCTGTCGGTCCCAGGTGCCATCAACAGATGGCAGTCGTTAAAATCTACTAATCTGCACTGGAGCGCCGTGGTGATTTAAGCTCCAAATACCTTTCACCCTGAGGGGAGGCCTAAGTCTCTGCAGTGGTGCATAATTGGCCGGTGGAATGGAATAGTTATGGATTCTTGTGCATATTACACTAATATATTGTATTAATTACGATAAAAATAACTGAAGTGTTCATCCAGAAAATATCAGTCAAATATCAAGAATTTTGTTTTCATTTTCGATGTTGTTATTACAAATACTACAAATTATGTTATTTTAGAGCATTATTAATGAATTTCAATAAACTCCTCTTTACGCTCTATTCAACCTATTTTTCATAATAATATTATTAATATATAACTCTAGTAACAGTTATATCTTCAAAGCGCAAGATTTTTATATTAAAAATGTTATTTCGTATATATTTTTATATGCCAGAGCTTAAACACAGCCTCCACACTTACAAACACCCGTTACATCCAAACAATATAGCTAATCCACTAATAATCGTAGGATTCGCCAAATAAATACCAATTGGTCGTAATTTGGCAATGTAATGGCAGTTCGTTAGAGGTAACTCCATACAACGGCCGGTGTACGGTTACACGGCACTAATTCGCCGATTGCTAACTTATCTGAGATTTGTTTGTTCCTATTGCGCGACTTATCTTTTGAAGCGAATTTATTATGACGATTGCAGGAAATCAGTAAAAGATAAAGAACACCGAGCTTTAAATTATTTTAATAGAGGTGTAATAACAGTTAACACATTTGAGCGTTATGATGAAGAATGGAGAAGGACGGGATGCGCGTACGGCACACGCGATTGGTTACATCATCATCATCAGCCCATTTTTACCCCACTGCAGGGGCTTAGGCCTCCCCCGGGGTGAGGAGGGGGGCTTGGAGCTTAAGTCCACCACGCTGCTCCACTGCGGGTTGGGAACTGTAACGACCGCCATCTATTGACAGCGTCCGGGACCGACTGCTTAACGTGTCCTCCGAAGCACGGTGTCAGTGATATTGTGTACTTAAGTCAGAAAAACTCATTGGTACACGCCCGGATTCGAACCATGGCCCGATGGGGCCAAATTTGAGACAGGCTCGTTGCGCTCTGGGCTATCACGACAGTGTCGTGATTGGTTACGCGACCTACCAATTTGTTATATACTACTGCATGAAAAGGAGATTCCATTACATTCAATTCCATCAGCCCTTTTTTATACCCCACTGCAGGGGCTTAGGCTTCCTCTCAAGATGTGGGGGCTTGGAGTTTAAATGCACCACGCTGCTCCAATGCGGGTTAGCGGATTGTAGCGACCGCCATCTATTGACAGCAACCGGAACCGGCAACGTGCTCTCCGAGGCACGGAGTCAGTGCTAGTTAATGTACTTAAGTCAGAAAAAACTCATTGGTACACGCCCAGATTCGAACAACGGCCACATGGCCTTATAGATTTGAAACAGGTTCGCCGCGTTCGGACTACCACGACTCCACGAAAAAGCATATTCTGACTTTTTTTTTAAAAGTAAAGTTGACAATATTTGCCGGTTTTCAATCGTTGAGTTTAGCAAGCGTGTATCTTCTAATCTGCTACATTCAGAGTTCGGTGCTTTAGAGTAACGAAATCGACAGCAGCGTCTATTACGTAGATATATGAGAACAGGCTGATAAGTAATCTGTTTTGACCATACTTAACGCGAAAATAATACTGGCCGTTACGTAGTCGTATACTGTAATCCTTTAAAAAATGACTTCTATTTTTTTTTGAACGCGACGCAAAGAAAAACGTGATATCAAGTACGAACAGACCAGAGGCCGTCTTCTGCGTTTACCGTCTGACCACTCATATTTTAACTAGCTGGTGCAAGATGGTGAGTTTCAGTCCGTGAGATAATCGCACGCCGGTCTTCATCCCCGCGAAATCGTGTTCGACATTTTCGATACTGTCAAGTGACATTTCTGACTCTATCAAAACCTAACGTTTTTGTCTTTATTTAGTCTATGCGTAGTATGTTAAAAACTAAGCATCCGGTAGTAATTTTTTTTTAACTAATAAGAGATGGTGATTCTTGCCTTGCTGGTACATCAAAAAAAATTATTGAAGCTGTTTAAACAAACCCGTGAGAGCTTCGAAGACGATGTCCGCAATGGGCGACCCGTTCCGGCCGGTACCGACGAAAACATGGCAAAAGTGAAAGAATCACTTTTAGAAGAGCGGCGAATTTATCAGTGGGAGATCGCTACAGACGTCGGATTTCGTAAGGAACGCTTAAAATAAATAAGTCATTAATATTTAGGGATTTCCAGGAGCAGTGCGCGCTGAACCCCTAACACATTGACTCCGCTTGCCATGCGTTTTTAAAATAGGAGTGGAGATAAAAAAGTAGAAATTACTTGTAGAATAATAATCTGTGAGGGGACCTGAAAAATGGGGATCCCGAAAGTAAACAAGAATATTACAGCGGAATTTCAAAGTGAGATGCTTTCTCGAAAGTTTAAGAGTCGTTCATCAGCAGAGAAAATAACGGAAACAAATATTTTGGGGTACTGAAGGGATATTATTACTAACAGATTCCCCCCCCCCCCCCCCCCCAAAAAAAAAAAACTATGATAAATGACATTTTGTAATTTTGAGAAGAGTGTGTAGGGACCAATTTGCATAAAAATGGGATTGACGATTACGTCCCATTAAACCTTAACCGATTGGTGCAAAAAAAATCTTATTCAGGCCAGCAAAAGCTAGGTTTAAACGTTTTTAATTTTTCACATAGTTTGATATATCAAAATATTTAAAAATATTAAAACTTTTCCTCCCACCTTACAGCCCAGACTCAGCATCTCTCTTCGAGAATCATATTGAAAAATAAAGTTTTATTTGGCCATACACGTACTATGACGACCGCTTAACCTAGTGGGTAGCGACCCTGGCTACGAAGCTGGAGGTCCCGGGTGCGAATCCCAGGTCGGGTCAGTATTTATATGATGAATATTGATACTGGTACCGGGTCTTGATTGTTATATGTACGTGGTGTCTTCATTTGGTACCCAAAGCATAAGCTAATGCTTAGTTTGGGGTCTAGACGTTGTTGTCATGTGTACGTTATTATTATTATTTTTGATAGAATTGTTCCGGCCAGCCAGCTACCGGTGAAACAGCTGAAGACGACCGCTCTCCGACACCTGCGTGACCTCCTTTTCTTCCAAAACCTGAGTCTGTCGTCTATCCGAATTATAACACTGTCAAATGGGATAACCATCTTAACTTAGTAAAGGATTAACATTATCGCATATACCGGTTAGATACCATCATGCGTCTTTCCGAAAACATTCGTAATGTACCTACTAACTTTTTTATTTATTTATTATAAAAATTATTAAACAAATTTTGCCAAAATAAAGTATAGTAATTATATGAGCAGGTTCTAAATAAAACGGCACTAAACATATACTTAGAAATTATTTAAACACAACCCTACTGGTTTAATATTACCCAGACCAGTCAACCTATAGACCACGCTTTAATAAACGTCAGTACGAAAACGAAATTGCCAAAAAGTGGCGGGGTGCGTGGAGAAGTCGGCTAGTTTTCATTGGCTCGTTCAAAATTGACAATTTAATGGCTTCCAACGTGCTTACAATTGACCGCTCACAAGATACGTAGTTATGTAGTGTCACTACATAGCCTTGGCGAATGCTACTCCCTGTCAAAGCGTGGTCTATAAGGTTGACTATTCTGTGATATTACCTAATATTTATATTACTTAATATATTACTAATTACAAGCCAACATTTACATATTTTTTTGTAGGTAAGTAATTTGTTTGAAAAAATCAAATACAATATTTTTTTACGTTTTTCCTTCCACTGTTTTCGTTTATTTCGTTTGTTGTATTTGGTTTACGCATAAAAGCACGAATTGAGTTGTGAGCCTTCTGCGTTTAACGTCTAACTACTACTCTAGCAAACTCGTGTAAGATGGCGAGTTTCAGTACGAGTTTCAGTGCGCAATGTTTCGCGCGCCGGTCTTTACCCCTGCGAATTTGCGGTTTACATTTTCGATACTGTGAAGTGACATTTATAACTATTAAAACTAAATGCTGCTGTTAATTCTTTTTACTTTTTGGGTTTACGTATAACATGTCTAACACGTAACACGTGATAGCCCAGAGCGCAACGAACCTGTCTCAAATTTGTAAGGCCATAGGGCCATGGTTCGATTCCGGGCGTAAACCAATGAGTTTTTCTGACTTAAGTACATTAACTATCACTGACCCCGTGCTCTCCGACGTTAAGCAGTCGGTCCCGGACGCTGTCAATAAATGGCGGTCGTTACAGTTCCCAACCCGCAGTGGAGTAGCGTGGTGGATTTAAGCTCCAAACCCCCTTCTCAACCTGAAAGAGGCCTAAGCCCCTGCAGTGGGGTAAAATGGGCTATTGATGATGATGATGATGATAAGGATAACATGTCTAACAAAAAGATGAGATTATGAACATTTGTTAAAAGATCGTATCCGTCATGTATAGGTACTTTGGACGTTAATATTTTCAATCGCCTAGCGTAAGTAAGCTTTGATTCCAGCGGGCAATCATTGTTTGAGTTAAAACCTAAATAACATCAATTTGTAGACCACGTGGGTGTACATGCGTACAAAAATGTGAATGAAAAATATAATTAATTTTAAAAATACCGGCTCTAAGGACAAAATATCTTAAGTAGGTACACAATATCACTGACACCGTGCTTCGGAGGACACGTTGAGCAGTCGGTCCCGGACGCTGTCAATAGATGGCGGTCGTTACAGTTCCTAACCCGCAGTGGAGCAGCGTGGTGGACTTAAGCTCCAAGCCCCCCTTTTTACCCTGGGTGAAGCCTCTAAGCCCCTGCAGTGGGGTAAAAATGGGCTGATTATGATGATGATGAAGGACAAATATGACGAATATAAAAAAAATATCGTAGTAGCAGCTACTGAATCCTGAAAATATCCCCCACCTATATATGTATAGGTGAAACGTACTAATAACTTAGGACCAAGCCATTACCAAGTTGTAAGTGTCGTTACAGGAGGTCTAATAGTTTAAGTTCATTTGAACTATGTTTCGCCATAAGGCCGGTCTTGTTGCCTTACTGCATAATACTGTTTGTTATACGCTATAAATCTAGTGATATTATTATAATTTTTATTTATTACTAGCTTTCCGCCCGCGGCTCCGGTCACGTGGATTACAAAGTTGTACCGGGACCGCCATGATTGCATAATTATAGTTTGAGCTGAAAAGTAACATGAGCTAGTTTTTATTCCGGAAAAAAAGGGTTCCAGTACAACTGTGTAGTCCACGGGAGCTGAGCAGCGGGCATAGAGCTACTTTGAAAATCAAACACAGCCCATGTTGTTCGCTGATAATGTAACTTACTAAAGGTGAAAGATTTTTTTAAATCAGTGTGCAACTGTATTATAGTCCACGTGAACATAGCAGAAAGTTTGTTCGTTACAAACATTTTTGTATGTTTGTAAATTTGACGTATGGAGCAGAGACGTGGTCCTCTACTCTGGGACTCGTACACAAATTTAAAATCGCTTTCCAGCGAGCGATGGAAAGAGCTCAGAAAGAGCGCAGAAGAACCAGAGTTACCGACATAGCTCTAAGAATTAGCAAACTGAAGTGGCAGTGGGCTGGACACATATGTCGCAGAACCGACACTTCATGGGGCAGAAAGGTTCTCGAGTGGGGACCACGCACGAGAAAGCGTAGCGTCTGGCGCCCCCCTATTCGATGGACTGATGAAGAAGGCGGCAGGTCGCCGTTGGATGCCGCAAGCGGAGGATCGCGTCGCTTGGCCTGCCATGGACGAGGTTTATGTTCAGCAGTGGACAGGTAAAAGCTGAAATGATAATGATGATGATACAAAAATATTCATAACATTTTTCCTATAATAATAATATCTGGGGCATCCCACAAAGCGTCATTTAGTCCGAAAGTAAGCAAGTATATGCTTGTATTATGGGGTACAAGACAACTGATATACATACGTAATATTGTTTTTTTTAACTTCCCGCTATCCAAGGGAAGTTATTGATTTGGGTTAGACAATATTTAAACACAAATCTTTTAGTTTTAGATACCTGAAACAGATTATTATTCACTACAAAAGAAAATTTTCGCTTGTATAAAAATTGAACAACCTCAACATTTCGATCCATATGTTTGCTACATTCAAGCGTGTAAGTTTACTGAGAAATAAGCGTTCTCGAGGTACACGACGGTCGCGTTTCAATTTGTGTATAATAATAATAATAATAATACATGGGACAACCCACACAGCGCCACCTAGTCCCAAAGTAAGCAAGTATTATGCTTGTGTTATGGGTTACTAGACAACTGATATATATACTTAAATACTTTTTTTTTAATAATATATACATAGATAAATATTATACACCCAGACACGGAACGAAATAAACATGTTCATGCACACAAATATTTGTCCCGGGCGGGAATCGAACCCGCGACCGTTGGCTCCGCAGTTAGGGTCTCTAACCACTCGGCCATTCAGTCGTCAGAGTATGCCACTATATAACGTCTGTATAAGACATGTAATTTGATTCCATGTCAAATTCGTTGAAAGAATCACAATTTGACCAACCATAAAGTGATTACTGTTACAATTTAACTGCGTAGAAGGGAGGATTTATTTGTACGGGACTTAAGAGTTATATCAAAAATAGTCATTGGTACTTGGTCATGGCCAATCCCCAACCCGCAGTGGAGTAGCATAAGCTCCAAAACTCCCTCCTCACCCTGGGGGAGGTCTAAGCCCCTGCAGTGGGGTAAAAAACGGGCTGATGGTACTTGGTCATGAAACGTCGAGTCATCAGTTGGTATGCTGCACTTAATTTTCTGTAAGTACTAAAGAACAATGCCCACTAAATGCCTGACATGAACAGAACGTACGAATATTCCTAAATTCTAAATATAATTAAATAATAATAAATTTATTCTCAAGTTTGTAAAGGTCGGGTAAAAATTTACAAATTATATCAGTATTTATTCTGTTTTCAGACAGAATCTTTTCGCAAAAAAATCTTTTAAACTATTTTCTCGTAGTTTTTAGACAATTATTGTAATTGTAATGAGTTTCATTCGATCTAAAGGTCTATGTGGCGTATATTTTATGTTTGTTCATCTCAAGCATTTTTTGTACGTATATCTAAGGATTTATTTTTTTGACCAATAAACATTGTCCTTTTCTTTTTAAAATGTTTTCAAAGAAATAAAAGTGAAGTATTTGTCTTTGATTCTGAAATAAAGATATTTTTTTTGTGTTTATATGTTTATTTACATGTAATCAAAATGCACACCCCCTTTTTTCTTAAATTTTCGGCTCCGTTTGTCCGGACTAATCTCCGAAACGGCAAATTAAATTTTGAGAGGATTTTTACTGGCAGGTAGAAAGAAATCTTTTTAGGTAGATTAATTGTAATTTTGGGAACATTTAAGATACCTGGGTCGACTTTAAAAAAAAATGAAATTATGAAAACCACGCAAACGAAGTCGCGGGCGTACGCTAGTAAGAAATCAAAAGGTTAGAATATTTTACTTGAATAAGCTTCGAAAGACGG
Organism: Luffia ferchaultella; assembly: GCA_949709985.1. Classification (NCBI taxonomy): domain Eukaryota; kingdom Metazoa; phylum Arthropoda; class Insecta; order Lepidoptera; family Psychidae; genus Luffia; species Luffia ferchaultella. The sequence continues at coordinate 4,066,522 of OX453267.1, forward strand.
ATACACAAGTAAATTACCAAATTATAAAAATGTTAATTTTACTTTTGGCGAATAAACTGTACATAAGCGAATGGAAAAAGACAAGGTGCTGCTGTGCAAATGTTTTGTCTTGAGATAGAAATATTGATAATTCGTTAGTTTGCGTGATACCTAAATAAGGTGATTGTGTATTATTTTATCAAAATAAAGTCCAGCTTTCAATGCAAACACATACTCTCACAAAACTCTGCCAATATTGGTCAACAGACATGAAATGTTCTTGCCATTCGTTAAAAAAGCCAAGTCGTATTTTACAAAAAAATCATCATCATCATCAGCCCGTGTCTCTCCACTGCAGGATATAGGCCTCTCCCAAGGCTCGCCACCACACACGGTCCTCCGCCTTTCGCATCCAACTACCCCCGGTATGGTGCTTCAGGTCATCTGTCCACCTGGCCGGGGGGCGTCCAACGCTTCGCTTTCCGGTACGTGGCCTCCATTCGAAAACTCGTCTACCCCATCGGTTATCAGTTCTACGGCAAATATGACCGGCCCATTGCCACTTCAGCTTGCTAATCGCTTCGGCTATGTCGACAACTTTAGTTATTTGACGGATTCAGTGTTTCTGATTTTATCCATCAAAGAAACACCGAGCATAGCCCGCTCCATAGCACGCTGAGCGACTTTAAATTTGTGGAGCAGTCCTGCCGTGAGAGTCCATGTTTCGGCACCGTACGTCATTGTAAGTAGGACGCATTGGTTGAAGACCTTTGTCTTCAGACATTACAAAAAAATGCAATAAAAACAAATTACAGAGTAAGTTGAAGTCGAGCTTTTCTTATTACCAGATATATCTTGCATTATAGGTAGGTCTGAATGTCGATTTCACACCTAAAAAAAAATACTATATATTTGCCTACCGTGTAGAATATATTATTTCGTTTTTTAGTGTTCCGTAAATTAAAGAAAAAATAACTATCATTACCGCTCAATGTCAACCCATAGAGTAAATAAATTTGACAGCAGCGTTTGGTTTCAATAGAGTCAGTCATAAATAATAATAATAATAATGACGTATACATGAACAACAACGTCTAGGCCCCAAACTAAGCATTAGCTTGTATTTTGGGTACCAAGCGAAGACGCCACATACATATAACATCCAAGACCCGGTACCAGTATCAATATTCATCATATAACTACTGACCCGACCTGGGATTCGAACCCGGGACCTCCAGCTTCGTAGGCAGGGTCGCTACCCACTAGGCTAAGCGGTCGTTATATGTCGTCGTCAAATGTCACTTCATAGCATAGAAAGTGTTAAACACGATATCGCGGGGGTGAAGACCGGCGTGCGGGGACCTTGCGGACTGAAACTCGCCATCGTACACCAGCTAGCAAGAGTGGTTAGACGGTAAACGCAGAAGAGGGCTTCTAGTCAATTCATTAAAAATATCTCCCAAAACCGCCACAGATTTCTAATGAGTTTACACCTTGTTATCATATTACAGTAAAATTGAAACCGCACACCAAAAAAAATCGTGTCGTGATAGCCCAGAGCGCAACGAACCTGTCTCAAATTTATAAGGCCCCATAGGGCCAGGGTTCGAATCCGGGCGTGTACCAATGCGTTTTTCTGACTTAAGTACACAATATCACTGACACCGTGCTTCGGAGGGCACGTTAAGCAGTCGGTCCCGAACGCTGTCAATAGATGGCGGTCGTTACAGTTCCCAACCCGCAGTGGAGCAGCGTGGTGGACTTAAGCTCCAAGCCCCCCCTTTTCACCCTGGGGGAGGTCTAAGCCCTTGCAGTGGGGTAAAAATGGGCTGATGACGATGACGATGACGACCAAAAAAATGCAAGCACTTGTCATGTCAATAGTGACAGGCAACGTAATGTTTGAATTAATTAATTACCGTTATTGCTACTAGACTTAATTATATTGCGTTTAGTGACGCGCCAAAGGAATCAAACACATGGCACGTGTTGTCACTTCCAATAGATTAACTGAACAATCTAATAGGTTTACTTTAAAGTTTACATTACATCCAAACATCCTAGTTTCTAGCAAGTAGGCCAATCTAGTTAACCGATGCCGATTTCCCTGGTCCCACACACGTGGACAAACATTTGGCCTTAAAATCGGCGAATGTTTTCCGTGTAACCCCGCCTCAATAATTGACAAATGTTTGTCGATATTGTACCTCCAACACTACTTGGCAAATGTTCCTTTTTCGTACGGCCAATTTGAAGTGCGCAAGAAAACCGACAAGTTTTTTTGCAACAAGTTTTCATACGAATGGCGTCCTACACATGTGTGAATGGCCAATGTTTGGCATGTTTGCGACATATGTGGGACCGCCTAGTGAAGCATTCTATCTACCACTAAAACTGAAAATAATTTCGTTAGCTAATTAAACACTATAATTTTCACTCCTTACGCGAATAAAGTTACCACGAAAGCTGTAATTACAGCAACCGCTTAGCCTAGTGGGTAGCGACCCTGCCTACGAAGCTGGAGGTCCCGGGTTCGAATCCCAGGTCGGGTCAGTATTTATATGATGAATATTGATACTGGTACCGGGTCTTGGTTGTTATATGTATGTGGTGTCTTCAAAAAATATTTATATATGTATATATTATAAAGAATATTTAAATATGTATATCAGTTGTCTAGTAACCCATAACGCAAGCATAATACTTGCTTACTTTGGGACTAGATGGCGCTGTGTGGGAAGTCCCATTTATTATTATTATTATTATAATTCATTACACAAAATTAATGGTCATAGATATGGCTTTGAAACGGTAAAATACTTCATATAGACTGATACGACGGGTATTGTGTCTATGATTTCGAACACAACGCAGATTTCATAGTAAACGAAGCATATGTGTGGCTATTATTGACCGATTTAAAAAAGAGGAGGTTCTATGTACACTTGTATGTAAGGGCATACTCCCGGGGGTCCCATTGTCACCAAGTATTTGATGATAGAATTCTAAAGAAATTGAGGAACAAATCGTATAGACACGCTTAGCGTATTTGACCTCTATTTTTAATTATTCAGGTGTTTGCGTCAGTCATCGTCTCATGCTGTTAAACTGATGGTGGAAACTACAGCACTCCTTAAAGACTAAGAGTTGGGGGAGATAATACTGCGATTTATCGACGGTTTTCTACAAACGGCGCTGTCTCATTTTAGCAGCCCGTTAAGAGTCCTATTCATACTAAAAACAAACAAATTACAATTACTTATTACTAAAAATATAAAATAAAAATTTTAAGTGTCTCGGAGAGCGCGTTAAGCAGTCGGTCCCGGTTGCTGTCATTAGATGGCGGTCGTCACAATCCGTCAACCCGCATTGGAGCAGCGTGGTGGATTCAAACTCCAAACCCTCTCATCTTGAGGGGAGGTCTAAGTCCCTGCAGTGGGGTGTAGAAAAAGAGCCGATGGAGTGGAAAAATTTAAAAATAAAATATATTTTTACAAAAAATGAAGTAAAAACCGACTTCAAAACTTAAATCAGAACTTGTAAATAATATTTTTACTTTGAAGAAAAGAGCATTATTGATAAAAAAACTTACTTCAAAAACTTAAACCAAAAAGTTTGAAATAATATTTTTACTATAAAAAACATCATTAATTGTTTTGCATAATAGTTTCGTAAACTATATGTCACCACATATAGTTTATGAAGTCGGTGCCAACTAAGACATTTTAAAATTGGTACTTACCAGGTAATAATTTCAACTATAACAAATATATAACGCAAATAAACTGAATGATTTAACACTGGTTTTATAAACTACTATTCATCATTATATATTCATCAATTCGGTGCTCGGGACGAAATAAAGCTCAGGATCTCCTGATTCAAACAACAATAACTCCTAAAAGCTCGGGAAATAACGACAAAGAAAATATATGTCCAACAATAACAACAAAATAACACCTAATTACTGGTTCTGGACACGTTCGCGGCGAAGATCGTAATTTTTACACGTTACGATTCTAATTTGACATTTATTGCGACATTAAAGAGAGCAATAACCCAAACATAGGAAGTTGGTGCGGGAGCAACTCGTAAAGAGCCTTACGTATTGTGGAAGGCGTTGACAGGGGACGTTGCGATCTGTGACTTCTGATCGCGAAGAATGTTTACATCCTTTAAGGGTTTGGCGTGCTAAACAAGAATATATAAAATGAACAAATTTAACGCATTCATATTCCTTATACGAAAACAAACTTTATATGTACAAAAAAATTTTGTCGTCTGTTTATTTCAATTTTTTTTTTCATTCCGTCAGCCCTTTTTATACCCCATTGCAGGGACTAAGACCTCCCCTCAAGATGAGGAGACTTGGAGCTTAATTCCACCACGCTGCTCCAATGCGGGTTGGCGGATTTTAACGACCGCCATCTATTGACAGCAACCGGGATCGATTGCTAAACGTGGTCTCCGAGGCACGGAATCAGTACCTAATAGTTATAGTACGTTAACTCGTTAGTACCCGCCCGGTTTCGAAACACGGCCATGTGGCTATTTTATTATAATATTAAAATAGAATACCCTGCTTATAGGAAACTTTGTTTAATTTTTTTCAAAGTGACACTGAGGTTTTGAACGTGTATGATGTGCCTCTCATATTTCAATCAAAATTAAAGTTTTAATCAATAGGAATTTTCTTGCTAATTTTGCGTTTTGTTTTTGTTTTTGTTTTACGTGACATTAAACTGACAGAAAAAAAAATAGCAGATTTCTTTGTTATCTGTGATTCTGTATTTTCTAATCTTAGAAGAATAGAAAAAAAGTCCATATTATGAAGTATTTATAATTAAAACCTCATCCACAATTTCAATTAATTTTTTTTCCTCAAACGTTATATAAAAATATTTTATCACAATCTTTGTCTATTGAAATATATATGTGACATGCCAATAAAACGTTAAGGTTGTATGTTTTGGACATAAAACTTCTGTGACAAGAGACAGACGTAAACGAAAGTGATCACGAGGGCTCTGTTTTTTAGGGTTCCGTAACCAATACGCATAATAGGACCCTATTTGCTCCACCTCTTATTATGATATTAAAATCGGACGATAATTAACTTTTTTAATATTAGTGTTTTTCTGCAAAACATATTTACATATGAATCACATACTGATTAAATACAAATATTTCGATCTAACTTATATATTAACGTGTTATTTAAAAAAAAAAAAATATGAGACGCTTTAAAGAAACATCTATCTATTGCAGCGCCCACAAAGGTCACCACCAGCTTTTAAGTGATACCTAAGTAACGTAAAAACTGCACTGAAAACGGCCTAGTCGTTTTTGAAAACCGTATCAATTGCAGCGTCCCCTGGTGGGCCATAACTGCGCAACTTTTTTATTTATCTACTCACAGGTGATATGCATATAACCCAAAGAACTGCACTTATATAATACAAGAACAGTTTACCGTCTGTTAGTGCTAATTTAAACGGTTGTATCTTGTGAAGGTAGCCCGGTTGAAATTTTCTCAGATATCTTTACGAAAAATAATAAAAAAATTAATAAATACTGTGTGAAACGTGGTGTAAGAAGAAAGTGAGCTTTTAGATTTTTTCAGTTTTTTATTATGTATAATTTGTAAATTCTCTTAATACCAACAAGTTACTATAAAATTCAACAAAGATACTTTCATGATAAATATACTGTTTGGATGGACACTTATTATACAAAGTTAACAAAAATTACAGAGCGAATTTTACATAGGTTATTGTGTGTGACTTACAGTTACAATTAAACTTCATGGTGGATCCGAAAGTAGGCATAAGTCGCGTCGCAATAACCAGTTTTAGGTGCAGCAGGATGCAGTGGAGCAAGGGGTAGGTGCCTATATATGACTGAACCTGCACAAGCCCGCTTAAAGTTTGACGCGATCTATACCAGTTTCTTACCATATTTAACTTGTTTTGTATAATAATAATAATAACATATACATCACAACTACGTCTAGGCCCCAGACTAAGCATTTGCTTGTGGTTCTGGGTACCAAGCGAAGACATCACATAGATACATATAAACAATAAATATAATAAATAAATAATTAATTTAGGAACTATAAAAAAATCACACACTGTTTAAAACTTTAAAACTAAAACACGAAAAGATTCAATTGTATTACAAATTATGTATTATAAAAACTATATTACATACAAACTTCAAACTTGGTGTGATAATAGTGCAAGTTGTATAGTAAAACTGGAAATAATAAAAATAGAACATATGTGAGCCCAGTTTGCGCTAAGGATCTCGGACTGAATGAAAGAAAACAAATTACTACATGCATTTTGACTGACCGGTTGGTCGAGTGGTTAGAGACCCTAACTGCGGAGCCGCAGATCGCGGGTTCGATTCCCGCCCGGGACAAATATTTGTGTGTCATGTCTATTTGTTCCGTGTTTTGGTGCAAAAGTAGCTATAAATGTATATATTATAAAAAGAAAGAAAGAAAGAATATTTAAGTACATATATCACTTTTCTAGTACCCCATAATACAAGGATAATACTTGCTTACTTTGGGACTAGATGGCGCTGTGTGGGATGTCCCAAAAATTAATATTATGATTACATTTTTTTAAATATAAATACATAACAGAAATATATTGATGACCGGTTGGCAGAGTGGTTAGAGACCCTAACTGCGGAGCCGTGGGTCGCCGGTTCGATTCCCGCTCGGGACAAATATAATATTCGTGTGCATGAACATGTCTATTTGTTCCGTGTCTAGGTGTAAAAAAAATCTATATATGTAAATATTTCAAAGATATTTAAGTATTTATATCAGTTGTCAGGTATCCATAGTACAAGCTTTGCTTAGTTTGGAACTAGATGGCGCTGTGTGTGATGTCCGAGGTATTATTATTATTATTATATTGTGTGGTAGTCGGAACCCAAGGTGCCCGAGTCCGACTCGCACTTAAATGTTTTTTTTTTACTTTTGAGGTACAACACCCTACAATTTAATATTTTGTCTATTAGCCCGAATCCCACCAGAGCGCAGTTTCTCAGCCGCTTGAACTAATTTGTTTACCAGTGCGAACGCATTTACATTTTTCACATGAAATCGCTTTAATCGCGAAGGTATACATAATTTGTGATTCCCAAACAAAGGTTATGTACACGAGATTAGCTTGAGAATATGAAATTCGGTGGATTCCAAGTGATAAATCATTGTGGTAAGCGCTTTGCGAGTCTGCGGCGCTAAATAAGGAAGGTTATAGCACCTTTACTAGTGACGTGGTAACAAATTAACGATAAAAATGTCGACGAAAACAATAATTGTCGAGGATTTTATTGCTAAAGAAATTCAATACCGCTATATGGTTGATAAAACAGGCTGTCGTTGTGGGGTTTTTTGTACTTACCCATTCAGTGTGATACTCGGTATGTTATCAAAATGTAATCTTTTGTGATGTCAAAGAGTATGAAAAATTCATCTAAATATAAACATCATTAGTAATTTGGGAATAGTTAAGGAATGATCATGTAAGAATATAATTATGTACATTTGTGTGCATGAACATGTTTGTTAGGTGTCTAAGTTTAAAAAGTTTCTATATATGTATATATTACAAAAAAAAAGAGAATATTTAAGTATGTATACCAGTTGTCTAGTACCCATAATACAAGCATTATACTTGCTTACTTTGGGACTAGATGACGCTCTGTGAGGATGTCCCAGATATTAATATTATTATTATTATATTGTAACAAAATGGTGCTTCCGAGTGCCCGTATTAAATTTAAACTTCTAAGTCTAACAAGTTTACACTTACGATCGATTTACGATGATCATGAATTTGACGAATTTTAAAAAATCTTGTCGATCGCCAGCATCTACATTATTATATTTTTACCTAGGTACTACGCATTAATCCTTTTGGGTTAGATACAAGGTCACGAGAAATTTGATCGACAAAGACAATTTATTGATAATGATTGATGGCAAGTTACTAGGTTAACGATCGTAATTTGACGATATAGATTTTGTCGATCGCTCGCAACGATCGTATGTGTATGCGATGTGGGCACCTTTAGTAACGCACCGGAATCTAAATAATACAAATTAGTTGGATGTTACTACTAAGTGTACCTCAGCCATATGTTTCCCCTCTTCATAAAAAAACTGTGATGATCTTGGTCCTGACTCCGATCTTCATCAGAGTTATTTAACGATCTTTATTTGTTCGTAAGTTGTACAGTGAACTACGTTAAATAAACTTTTATTTGTAAATCAGTATTAATAAACAACCGATCAAAAAAACTAAGTGCATGTACGTAGCGTACGGATGATAAAAATATAAAAATAAATGAACAATAATACAAAAATATCACAATAAAATACAAAACGAAAATAATTAAAAACAAAAAAAAAACTGTAATCACTCGAATTCCGTTATGATAATTTGCTGAAAAAAATATGTGGCCCAGAAAAAACGCGCATTAAAGTTTATTTCATATCAATAATTTTAATATGAAAACTAAGCTTTTACATTTTCATTTTATGAGGAGCTTCCTCCCACTATATGCTCACGACGCACGACCAACACCTACGCGAGAGCTAGAGCGTGTTAGTGTAGATTTTCGTACCGAAATGGTATCAACGGCAGAAATATGAATTCAAAACAGTATTTTTTGTTTTACATGCGTGCTTATCGGTTATCTGGTGAAGCGCCCGTGGTCCCACCGATTTGACCTACTGGTGGAATCACGGTATACCACTACGTACCTACGGTCCTACTGGACCTAAACCTGAGCATAAAATGATTTTGAACGTGTTCGACTTCGAAGTGAATTTTATTTGAAATGAAGAAAAAAAGTTTGTGTTAATTATTTACTTAACAAGAATATAGATATAGATACTATTTAATCATTCCTAGTCCAGTAGGACCACGGGTACATGGTGGTATACCGTGGTCCTACCAGTAGGTCAAATCGGTGGGACAACGGGCCCTTCACCGTTATCTCATTTATGTGGCTAATGTTTTTTGTCTATAAGTGCTTCTAATACTGTAGGTTTTGAACCTATTAAGTTCAGTTATATAATAACAAACAATATTCAAAGCTCACAAAATCTTGAAAAATCTAAATATATATGTATTGTTTTTTATTAATAAAAAATAACTTCCCATCTAAAAAATAATTTACATGTGTTTGAAATGATTATTCAATACGGCCTAAATAGACTTCATAAATGTATTGTATCAAAAACAAGTCGTTTTTAGCTTACGATTAGTGTGTGTTAAAACGAGAAAGAAAAATATTGCTACTTGACAAAAACCTGATATTGAAAGTTCATGTAGACTATATTATTAAAAAGAAGGAGACGCTAATATTTTTATTTCAATCTCCGATAAGGTCCAATTTTGGATACGCATCGGTTGCATGAAATCCGTGACAAAATTATGTACCTTAATGACAGACGAGCCGTAGTTGCAATGCAGGCATGTTGCGGAATATCTGTGTGGGGGATATCAACTGCCACAGCTCCTGACAGACATGCAGTTTCGTAATTTAGATAATTTAAACGGAGAAAAGACAACCAAAACCAAGAACTAACCCTAGAAACTAAGTTTTGCTTCTAAAAATTTTGACCATCACAATCGGTTTCTAAATTATATTTATATGTCTTTTGCCTGTCGCGTCGGCTTCAGATATGTTTTCAACGAACAGTACAAACATAAATTTAAATACTAGTGTACTCGTCATAATATTAATGTCAGTCATACGTCCTAATAGTTTGCAGCTTAGATGAATTTTCATATAAATTTTTATTCATGTCCATAGTGAGATAGGTCTAGGGAAATAATTGTAACTACAGTGCCTTCGCCTATAACAGCACATATTTTAAAATATGGTTTCTGTATTATTTTATAAAGAAATTGAAATAAAATGTTATGAGTAGAGGTTTGAAATGTGTTTCGAAGACATTAATATAGAAAACTATCTGATACATACATCATATAATACCTTCCATTATACAACGTGGTACTGTACGGTATATGTTGCAGTACCTTCCCGTATAAAATGTGCGCAGCCATTACATAAGTACTACAACGCGCCAGGTACCTTGTCATTTATACCTTTTCGGAGATAAATTGTCGTAACCTCAGGAATCAGGACATGTTATAAAATCGTATAGTCTAACACACATCACTTCACTTCACTTCATCAGCTTATTTTTACCCCACTGCAGGGGCTTAGGCCTCCCCCAGGGTGAGGGGGGCTTGGAGCTTAAATCCACTACGCTGCTCCTCTACGGGTTGGGGATTGTAACGACCACCATGTATAGCGTCCGGGACCGACTGCTTAACGTGCTCTCATGAAAGAAGCTTGAGCTTAAAGTAAAAAAACAAAACAAAACAAGTAAAAAAACACCTTTTGTAATCTCTCACGACAAGAATCTTATAAAAAACAAAATCAGGATTAATCGCGTCGCAAATCAAACATTCACAACGCTCGCAGATTTTATCGACATTTGAACGTGTTAACCGCATTACTTCAAACTTCAGAGAACGCAAGAAAGCCGCCGAGGTGAGCAAGTGGCGTGCCGAAAACTTAAAATCTTGTATGAATATTATAGGTAAGACAATTTATTGATGAACTTATTTGCGAAGGTAAAAGCTATCTGTATAAAGTTTTGCTCGATCTGTAAATATCTCAGGTAAATATGCTAAAAGACCAAAAGTAACTTTCGGTTTTTTAAACGACTTCAAAAAAGAAGGGGGTTTTATTACACCTATAGGCAATTAAGGTCATGAAGTAGAAGTCGCTTTTTAAGTTAATATGGAATAACTCAATAAGTCAATGAGGCGCAAAACATATGCACTAAATTAACCTTGACTGATCGATGGCCGAGTGGTTAGCGACCCTAACTGCAAAACCTAAAATTGCGGGTTCGATTCCCGCCCGGGATTAATATTTGTGTGCATGAACATGTCTAGTAGTTCCGTGTCTTAGTGTAAAATATTTATATGTGTATTATTATAAAAAAAATTAAGTATGTATATTGTTTAGTAAATCATAATAAATACAAGCATATAATACTGCTTACTTTAGGACATCGCTGTCATATGTGTCTCGTACAGACTTGCAAATAAAAAATAAAAAAAGTTTAGAGACACATTTTAAGGTTTTTTTTTGTATCCGTTAACGTGAATGAACCTACGTCGCACTCCCGGCTTATAATATTTAGAATTGTATCCCATGGGAATATTCCAGCAGGATAAACAATTCTCCGTATCTTTAAGTATCCATCCATCCAAATCAACCCATTATGCCCCACTTCACGGGCTTAAACCTTTCCACGGGTTGAGGTTGCTTGGAGCTTAATCCACCGCGCTTCTCCAGTGTGGGTTGGTGGATTTGAATGAGTGTCATCTAGTGACGTAAACTGGAACTGACAGCTTAGCGTGCTCTCTGAGGCACGGAGTCAGTGATAATTAATTATATACTTAAGTCAGAAAAAGTATACATGCCTGTTACTGGGATTCGAACCGAACAGGGAGGAATTTCTTGCTGGTTCTTCTCCTTCTAGTTTTGGAACCGGTACCTAATCAATTTAATTTGACTTTCAATAAGTGTGTGTAAACATCTTATATTGAATAAAAACTTTTTGAATTTTAATTTTCAAGTATATCCCTTCGTATTCTCAAAAAAAAATCGAATCAACGGTTCTGAAGGTTTTTGTACTGCTTGCTATGGAACGTTCTAATTCACCGTCACATGGCACGAAAACATAAATAAAAAAAGTAATAAATAATAGCAAAAAATTTATTATATGTTATAACCACAAATTGATGACCGATTAACCGAGTGGGTAGTGACCCTGCCTACGAAGCTGTAGGTCCCGGGTTCGAATCCCAGGTCGTATCAGTAATTATATAATGAATATTAATACTGGTACCGGGGCTTGGTTGTTATATGTATGTGATGTCTTCGCTTGGTACCCCAAACACAAGCTAATGCTTAGTTTGGGGCCTAGAGTTGTTGTGGTGTTGAGATGTTATGTAAAATTATCGATTTTCGGAATTTTCCCTTTACTTGTGTTTACTTTGCTAATTGTCAAATTTCATGATTTCAAGTTAACGAGAACTACTACCTATAGGTTACTATTTATTTGCGAGTGTCAAAATATGCCATATAAATGGCTATATTTTTTCATTTTATCGACTGAAAAGCTTGATTTTTTTACGGTTCCAGGATACCTTAGACATAAGAATTTGGTATAAAATTTAACTTGATACCTCTTTGTGTTCTTGAAAAAAAGTGTCTCGACCCGTTCCGTCACCCTTCTTCTTTGTATGGCTAAAATGTGAGCACTTGAACTGAACAGCTAGAGCATTATCCTCTATGGAACAAATTCAAAGCTCGGTGATCTCAACAGACAGACAACGAAGTGATCATATAAGGGTTCTATTTACTTTTTTAGAAGTAAGGAACCATAAAAAGTAAAAAATAAATAAAAAACAAACAACTAAAATATGTAATTCCACACGACACGGGATATATCTCGTTTGAGTTAGCGATTTGATATTGAATAGTCGACGTTTTGCTAAGAAATGCGATATGCCGTTTCGCGAATCGTTTGTTTTGAAATACGATAGTTCAAGTATTATATTATGATAAGAAGATGTATTTTCAAAAGCGCTATGTCACTTGGGGTCGGTAAATGCAAATTGAATTATATTCTTCAATCTCAACAATTTAATTCTGCTATATTATTGAAATGATTCAAAAAAGACTTTGTCAATATTTTTTTCCAAATCACTTTGATTTATCTTACGTCTTTAGAAAAAACTTAACAATTTAAAAATATAACAATTCAAAAAAATTAACAATTAATAAAATCATTATTATTAAATCAACAAACAATTTTTTTTTATTATTCCTCATAATGATTAAGATAAATTATTATTGTTGTGTAAATGTTTATAGCCTGGTCTATTAATGTTGTTGAAATTTTTTTTTTGTCGTGTTTTTGTGTCGTGATAGCCCAGAGCGCAACGAACCTGTCTCAAATTTATAAGGCCATAGGGCAATGGCTCGAATCCGGGCGTGTACCAATGAGTTTTTCTGACTTAAGTACATAACTATCACTGACTCCGTGCCTCGGAGAGCACGTTAAGCAGTCGGTCCCGGACGCTGTCAATAGATGACAGTCGTTACAATCCTCAACCCGCAATGGAGTAGCGTCGTGGATTTAAGCTCCAAACTCCCCCTCACCCTGGGGGAGACCTAAGCCCCTGCAGTAGGGTAAAATGGGCTGATGATGATGGTGAATACTTTTTTTATAGCTGTAGATTATGAACCGATGGTGTAATTTTAATAAATAAATAAATAGTAATTGTAAGTATAACATACCAAAACAGGTCTTTTTGTGCCGATGTATTTGAAATGAAAATAATGAATAAATCAGCTGTTTCAATTAAGTAATAGCATTCTTCACAGAATATGCCTTCGTACTGCAACTTTTGAGCGCTAACTTGGAATACTTTAGTCATATTGATTTTTTCATATGCCTCACAGACCTCTATCAGTTGGCATCTACTAGAATTATTTGGTATACTGTTTTATTTTTGTCTAGACTAGACTTAGCACGTGAAACTGTTAAGCCTAAGTTAAGTTAAGTTAAATTACTTTTAAATAGGTATTATCGATAGCAAAATGTAAAATCGTAATTTCTGCCTCATCAACCAATATTAGTTTAATATTTTTGCTTTAATATTATCAAAAAAATATTGCTCAGATAATAAAATTTTATCTAAGAAACAATTTCAGTGTATTTAGATACAACATCAAAAACCTCTTAATTAAAAGATTATTTCTTATCCATCGAAAAAAATATGAAATGACCTATACTTACTACCTGCACCAAAATAAAAATGAAGAAATCGCGGTGAAGGGACCTTAACAAACCTGTTCATGAACCATTTGTCCATTTTGCGTACAAGATACCAATGTAAGCGTGTCGCTTGACAAGGACGGACGTATATAAAATTTAATAAGTGCGAAAGACATAGATACAGGGTCGCGTGGCTGTAAATAAGGACATAAACACGAGAATAAGTATGTAAACCGCCTTCGGTTAAAATGGAATAACCATAAAGATTCCTAATAATGATATCATTTGATATTTTTGGCATACGACAGCATTTTTTATATAAATAATTTGATACAAATATTGCTGGAATATTATTTACACGAAGCAAGCAGTTTGTATCAGTATCTGATATTTTTAAAGATTCCACTAAATAACAATATATTATTGTTATAATGTGATGTCGTGATAGCCCAGAGCGCAACGAACCTGTCTGAAATTTATAAGGCCCCATAGGGCCATGGTTCGAATCCGGGTGTGTACCAATGAGTTTTTCTGACTTAAGTACACAATATCACTGACACCGTGGTTCGGAGGGCATGTTAAGCAGTCGGTCCCGGACGCTGTCAATAGATGGCGGTCGTTACAGTTCCCAACCCGCAGTGGAGCAGCGTGGTGGGCTTAAGCTCCAAGCCCCCCTCCTCACCCTGGGGGAGGCCTAAGCCCCTGCAGTGGGGTAAAAAGGGGCTGAAGATGATGATGATGATGATGATTGTTATAAAAATAGCTATCATTTTAGCAACGTGTTGCTATTTCACCTGAGAAACAGTTTAGTGAAAATTAAAAATGTATTCTAATTATACAAATTTAGAAATCTGCTAAGCTGCGCTTCGGACTTCACGGGCTTGGTATTCACTATTTGCTGTATTTAGTTTTAAATCTAAATAAAATATTGCAAAATTATTCCATTAAAGGACTAACGATTTTTATATCCTAATCCTAATCCTTTTTATCCTAACTCGTCTACTTTCTTGTCTCCCACACATTAACTAATGAAATTTTTAATTTTATCTTCGTTTATCTGATTGATTTGACGACCGTTTAGCCTAGTTGATAGCGACCCTGCCTACAAAGCTAGAGGTCATGGGTTCAAATCCCAGGTCGGGTCAGTATTTATATGACGAATATTAATACTGGTACCGGGTCATGGTTGTTATATGTATGTGGAGTCTTCACTTGGTACCCAAAACACAAGCCAATGCTTAGTTTGGGGCCTAGACGTTGTTGTGATGTACACGTTATTATATTATACCTATTTTGTGTAATTCTATTTTTCAATTAATTAAAATAAACCAAAATAAAATATTAACTTTGCAAAATTGTTTTCTAACGCCTAATATTCCGTTCCGCAAAGAAAATTCTTTGAAAGTGATTCATTACCTATCCTATATTTTAAAATCCATTTTATTTGTTTCAGAAAGTAGTTGACATGCACAAGTTCAACCACTTACATTACCTTCTTCTCGTCACTATCATGGCGTCACTATAACCATCTTTGTAATAAGAACGTAACGAAACGAAATCCGCTGACTCTGTCAAAGATCCACTGAACCTTGAGTCACCGACAAGAGATCTAAGCCCAAAGTGTAAAAGTTTAAGTAAGTTAATAATTCTAAGCAAAAATTATGTCCTGACTGCGCTGTTATACAATTACTTCTTAAATGCCGATACGAAAAACTGGGTAAGATGATTACGAAAATTTTACGACATAATTTTTTTTAAACTAAGTAATGCTGAAATAAAAATTATTTGAAAAAAAAGCGCTAAGTGATAAGAGAATAAAACATTGAAAAAACTAAAAATTTTAAACCTTGCTACAAAACAAAATAATCGCTTTTGCTAAAACCATCGAAAAAACGAAGTTCCGTCGAAACGACCTATCAAACTAACCTGTTAATATAAGTTACAGGTACTAATAAAGGTGTTATAACTTAATATGTACGAGCACCATACACCGTGCCTCTGCAGTCATGTGCGAGAGAGAAAGCTATATACAGCTTTCTTGTGAGTGAAAGTGACAAACATATTATTGCACCGCTGGTAAGGAGCGAAAGAGATCAATAATGAGGGAAACGACGAGTTGAAAAGGGATTTCAGATTAAGGCCGTACCGCTGTCATAGAGTTATACAATTTAAGATGCGTAATTTTAAATAAAAAACAAATATATTAAGTGAGTCGGATAAAATATTAAAGAGTCGAAAATCGGACCAAAATAAAGAACTAGGAGACAGACCATTTTTTAACATTTCCATGTTTCTTTTGCTAAATATTATGTTTCAAGGTTGATTATATGTTCCTTCTTCTTTAGTAATTATTTAGACCTCACTTTAAAAACTTTGTAATTTCTACCTAAACACACTGTAGTTTTTTTTTATTGTCTCGAAATAAGTTAAATATTATTTTGTAGGACAACTATGTGTACCCAGTTTTAATACACAGTGTTTGGTTCCATATTGTAAAATTAAAAAAAAAAACAATATAAATACTTCATTGCATGTTTAGGTTTATATTTTTTTATTTATTTAGGTTTATTATTATTTATTATTATTATTTATATAAAAACTTTTCTATAATACGCAACAAGTAGAGTAGTATGAAAATGTTTTATATATACCTAAACACGTAAAAAGGTTTTAATTTTATTTTGTTTACACATTATATAAACTAATAAACAAGTATTTTAGTATAATATATGAAGGGACCACCGCAATAATGAGAAATGTCCAAAATTTTAATTTTTAGTTCTTCATTCGGGCACTTGTTATATGCAGATAGTAATCTTATTTACAAACTCAGCAATATCGCTTACAGTTCCAAGATAAATATGTTTTTAATAATCGGATACATGGCTGAAACGCTCACAAAAAACATCCATGGCGCATATTTCACAGAAATATTAATAATCGTATATGGAAATCAAGCGTGGTAAACACACCAGTTCCTTTTCGATATATAAAGGCTTTTTAAAAAGAGAAAATCTGAGTTTTCTTTCACCATATCTAAAATTAAAACCCTATTATCTTAAAACAAAAAAATAAAGGCAGCCATCATTATTGCAGTGGACTCTTCGTATAGTGTTGAGACTTAGGAAATGTTGGTGTGTGAACCTTACTAATATTATAAAATGTAAATGTTTTACACGTCAAAATCGAAAAACGAAACAATATAACTTTTTTTGTCAAAGATAGCTGTAGGGTCGGTGACTAACATAAGCTACAAATAAATAAAATTTTATGACAAAGCAGTGAAATAGACGAAATGCCGCGGCTAAGGAAACGGAAACAGGAATATGTTATCATAACTATTAAACAAAGTATGCCGGGCAGGTAAAGTCGCGGTCAGCAATAGTCATTTGCTTTATATAATAGACCCTTTCATACAGACATCGGACTCTATATATTTCTTCCGTTCGAAGGTAAATCGCACGAAGGTAGGATAGTGAGGTAACATCGTGTGCAAACTAGTAGGTATTGCATTAAAACTAATATCGCCTGTACCATCTGTAAGATTTTTATTCTTTGTCGCTCAGGCCGTCCGGGCTTACAGAGCTTTCCTCAGTCGTCGGCCGGGAGCCAAAGCTCGCGTGTTAGTTAGAAAACCTCGTAAATAACATATCACGTGAATACCTATATAAAGAAAAAAACGATAATATATAACGAAAACATCATATCAAACATATGTGAATATATTCAAATTTCGTGTGAAAAAAAACTGTGTAAATAATAAATTTCAAATGACATGTTACAAAAGTGGAAAATGGAAATGCTGAAAAATTTCGTGTGATCAAAACACTGGTTTTTACGTGAACTGTGGACGTATTGTGCCGTGTTATCAATAAAGGTATAGTATTTTATTATTGTCACAATTAGGTACAAAGTTTTGTTTTATTTTAAAATATCAAACTGATTTACAAAAAATAATGTTTCCCATAATTGGTTTACGATAGATGTTTACAAAAAATTTTGCTCAATTTAAAACAGATTTTTTTTTATTATTTAAGACGTAAAGATAATCGTACAATTTTCAGGTAATTTTTTTTTAAATAAACTATGAAAATATTTTATAATGAACATTTACGTTATACTGAACATAATATTTGTAGGAGTGAAAAGATTTTCTCGTAACGAAGGGTTTAAAACGAAAACAAAATACTGAGGTCAGCACCTGTTGGCAATTTCACCGAAACCCGACTTCGATAAAAAGTTGCTGAACGCGACATAAAGCTTTGGCTTTTCGTGTAATATCAATATTTTGTTTTCAGTATAATTTAGGATTTTGTTTTCATAAGTTTCATATAAATAATTATACATGTTTTAGCTACGTTTATAAGTAATTAATAACTGATGATTTTTTTTAATGAAAACAGTAGGTAATTAATTAAAATTATATGTGATTATAGAAACATTTGGAAAGTTTAATAACACTTAAACCCTTACTAATATTATAAACGCGAAACTTTGTATGTATGTTTGTTGCTCTTTTGCGCAAAAATTACCGAACGGATTTTAATGAAGCTTTACTTAATAAAGCTTTTACATCAGAATAACACATAGACTTGTACAGATTCTAAAAATTCTTTCAGCTATAGAAAGCTAAATTATCAGGGAGTGACATGGGCTATTTATTATTTTTAAACTAGTTTTACGCCTGCAGCCCCGCTAGGGTGAACTACAACTGTTTTACGTTTTCGATTGTTTCGAAATATGAAATGCTCTATATGAGTTTTATATACACTACGTACAGTAATAATAATTGTACTTGCTGGCGAATGCGGAATCAGTTTCAGGAAACTAAACTTTGAGAGTTTACCTTTCACACAGTGTATCTCACAATATTATATGTTCATTATATTTCACATAATAAATTTTTGAAAACCTGCATAACATTCTGATTTACCCTGTATTTGAAAAGTACAATCTACAAAAATAAATATAACCCAAAATTGTATTAATCTCCCTTTCGACAGACCTCTTTAGGTATAGGTAGGTATAGCTTAGCAAAATGTTGAACTGTACTTGTGTTTTATGACTACCTTTAAATACAATACAGTCGTGATCTGTCGTCGTGGTCTATCTCTAAAAACAATAAAGTCCTGATAATATGAATTTAGGTTTAAAGGCTCTTTAATTGCAATATCTTTCTTGTATTCGTCTAGTGGTTTGTAAATAAGTCAAAGCTACGATCAGTAGGTATATACATTGATACAATCTAATTTAGTAGCACCTAGGAATAGAAAACATATTTTTGGTTCTAGATTGGTTGGAATAAAAACATTGATTTTAATATTAAATATCGATATTTATTATGCAACGTTTATTAGAAGCCAAATTCACTAAAAAAAATATTAATAACTGAAAACACTACAAATCTTATATTACACTAGCTTAAAATTTTTCTTTAATAATAGGTCTTCTTGTGCTTTCTGGATATTAAATAAAAAATATAAAATGAATTTTCATGAAATTCCATAAAAAAAATAGGTACATTTGAATCGCTAGGTGAATAGCGATACACTTGTTTATTTTGTAGTAACCCAATATATTCAATTTACAATTATTTCAAACACCAAGAAAATAATACAGATTTTCGCAGTCTATCTATCGAAATGTAGACGTTTTATCAAATCACGTCCTATTTTGTAATGACACTACATTGTAATTATACAACATTCTGTTTATGAATTTTCATTATGAAAAATTAGGTATACAAGGAAAATAGGTCGGAGAGGTAAGTTTACAGTGGATTCAGCGTGACGTCATAGACAAGCCCTTCGTAAGTTAATTGCTGGACTGGGTTGGCCTTTATCTCGTATGTCAAACTATACGTAGGGCAAAGTAATCTATTTTGAAGCGTATTAGTTTGTGAGTAGATTAACTTAGACATAGGTTGTCATGTTGCTGAAATCTAGATAGAGCTTTGCGTACAAGTGAAGTGGTGGGCAGTGGTTAAACTAATCAAAAGTGGGCATATTGACCTTACCAGTTAGTGGGTAGCGACCCTGCCTACGAAGCTGGAGGTCCCGGTTTCGAATCCCAGATCGGGTCAGTATTTATATGGTGAATATTGATACTGGTACCGAGTCTTGATTGTTATCTGTATGTGGTGTCTTCGCTTGGTACCCAAAATACAAGCTAATGCTTAGTTTGGAGCCTAGGCGTTGTTGTGATGTGTACGTTTTCATTATTATTTTTATATTATTTTAGTATGTATTCGTATATAAGTTGTCTGATACCCATTATACAAGCTTTGTTTAATTTAGAACGAAATGGCACTGTGTGGGATGTCCCATTTATTATTATTATATAACTAGTAGCAGAAGTAGATACATTTATATAACACCAGAAATATAGACAACTGCACGTACATCTATTTTTTAAATTTATTTTTTTATTAAATAATTTTTTTTATTGTAACGTTATTAAAAAAAATCAATTGTGATAAAAAAAACTAACGAAGAGTAATTATTATTATTATTATCAGTTTTTAATATTATGGAACACATCGACATGACATGTGTAGCCGTGGAGCGCTTTTGTATGGATTATTTTAAAATTTTATAAAGGCCTGATATCTAAAATAAATGATTATTCATAACAATCACCATGTGTTTTCTTGCGAATATATGAATAAATAATGACAAATACGACAACTTTGGAGCCCTTTTGATAGTATAAGATGTCATCGTCATCAGCCCATTTTTACCCCACTGCAGGGGCTTAGGCCTCCCCCAGGGTGAAGAGGGGGGCTTAAAGCTTAAGTCCACCACGCTGCTCCACTGCGGGTTGGGAACTGTAACGACCGCCATCTATTGACAGCGTCCGGGACCGACTGCTTAACGTGCCCTCCGAAGCACGGTGTCAGTGTCCACCACGCTGCTCCACTGCGGGTTGGGAACTGTAACGACCGCCATCTATTGACAGCGTCCGGGACCGACTGCTTAACGTGCCCTCCGAAGCACGGTGTCAGTGAATTGTGTACTTAAGTCAGAAAAACTCTTTGGTACACGCCCGGATTCGAACCATGGCCCTATGGGGCCTTATAAATTTGAGACAGGTTTGTTGCGCTCTGGGCTATCACGACACATCAGTTGTTTTCAGTATAATTATTTTAATTTTTTTTTTTAAATTTCAGTATAAGATGTAATTAAATAAATTTTTAATATATATTATGTATGTTTGTATTGTATTCCAATCGCACACCTTTTGCACCTATGGCTAATTCAAAATTTAAAAAAAAAACGTTCCACACCAATGTGCAGCCAGAATAAAAATTATTTTAAGTGTTTATTGTAATTTTGTATGAATAAACTAGATATTTTTTTTACTTTAAAAAAAATAGTATCGAACCAGGTGATTATTAAGTCGATTAAAATATATTTTTTCCATAGAACATCAATAAGTTACAGTTTTGTAATAATTATTTACTATTACGACAACTAGTAAGAAACAAATAACATAATCACTCCATAGTATAAAACAAAGTCGCTTCCCCTCTGTCTGTCCCTATATATACTTAGATTTTTAAAATTACACAACGGATTTGGATGCGGGTTCTTTTAATAGAGTGATTCAAGATGAAGGTTTATATGTATATAACATGCATAATATAGTAGAGAAACACTGATAATTTTAGAAGTTTCTAATGTGATGTCGTAAATAAACGATTTTTTTTGCGCTTACATTGCAAACGCTGGCTGAAATCTACGAGATAGATCAAAATAATTTACTACAGTATTGTACATCTTAAAAAGGTCTACAGAAAAGTATGTAATGGTATATTTCTATCTCTTAGGGATTACCCACAATGTCCATTTTTATCCAAAAATTGGTGTAAATAAGTAATCGAGCACAAAAAAGGTTTCGCGGTATCCACTTTATTGTTACTTGCCACCAGATGGCCCTGTAGCATTTTTTTCTATAAGCAGTAATGATATAAAAATGCAGTCTACACGGGCGAAGCCGGGGGCGGTCGCTAGTTGGCAATATAGCTTGTATAGTTCCAATCAAACTTTATGGCGGATCGGAATACAACGCTTTATGCGTGCTTGCGCAGGTTCAGTCATATGCCCCTCGCTCCACTGCGTCCCGCTACACCTAAAACTGGTTACTGCGACGCGACTTGTGCCTATGTTCACATCAGTTATAAAGTTTGATTGGAACTGTACTAATCTAAGATTTACCCCTCTATGATAGAGCTGTGAACTGGTTTGTTTGTATCTACTAATAAAATAATATGTTTGTCATAAAACGAATCAGATTTTTCTCTGAAATGAGATCTCCGAACCAGTATCAGGAGTGTCCTATAACCTGGATATAAGACATAAATTTTCTCAACCATTCGAATACCTAGGGACTGAGTCTACCGTACATTCGATCTCACAGGCCAACAATAAAACAACAGCAATTTGGTTTCGCTAGAGAGAAGGTTTAGGTTTGGACAAAATGGGCTTGGACTAAAATTTTAAAATAGCGCTGATGGTAATTAAAATGAAAATTAAATTATATTAATTTTATTTTATTTGACATTTATTTAAAAAGAATATGGTTCTAGAATAACCTCTCAAAATATTTTTTTTCTCTATTTACGAATCTGGCAGATGTTTATGAAAATTCATCTGACTTTGAAATTTTCTATATGACGTAGTCAAATTCAAAGAAAAATCAAAGCTAAAACTAAATAAAATAATTTAGGTAACGTCTCCCTGTGAAATGAAATCGTAATCCCCATGAATCAATAAAAATATAATGACTTTATTAAGTCTAAAGTAACGTAATTAATAAACAACTGTCCAGATGACGTTACAGAGAAATTTTATTAATTATTTGGATAAAAAGGACTAGAAAAATTACAGATTTAAGTATATTTTATTTTAAGAGGAGGATATAAAATTGGTATATATTTTTGAAAAGTAAAAAAAAAATATATAAAAACCATGTGTTGAAAATTTTGCGTCAAGCCCATTATCAATATACACATGAAAGTTCATTTTTTTTTATATTATACAGACTGCTTGCACGTAGCTGCGTTAAAAAGTAAAAATCAAAAGTATAAATTTAAAAAGTTATCAGTGAAAATTTGTCATTTTACGTTACAAATTTTGGGACTGAACAGCAGCGCTATTTATGTTCTCTAGAGATTTTGATACCTCAGTGGTTCCATATAATTAAATTTGGACTGTCACTGTGTTCAAAATGATTATATGTTTGCTTTCCATGCACATGTTCGATGCCCTGCGGGGACAAGTGGTCTCATTGTTTCTGGTAGGATATTTTTTAATGCACAAATAGCTTATTATATCCGCATCACACTTTCATCCAAGACTTCAAGAAAAACGTTGTGAGCTGCGCTTTTGAATATTGCCTAAATAAGTCGGTTTCGATATTTTGTAATCCAGCATTACGAACGGTTTGTGTCGTTGACTCCGCTTATTCACAACCAAGGAAAAGTGATCTCTAGTACATTGTGATTATTTTTTTCATACAATTTCTAGTAAACCTAGGAAAATGAGGGGTGTTACGAGTTTGAGGTATAATGCCAGGGTGTATGAGTCTGTGCGTCTTTTTGTGGTATCGTAGGTCCTAAACTTTTTTTTTCCATTTCATCAGCCCATTATACCCGACTGCAGGGACTAAGACCTCCTCCCAGGGTGAGGGGAGCTTGGGGTTTAAATCCACCACGCTGCGCTGATTGTAATGACTGCCATGTATTGACAGCAACCGGGACCGACTGCTTATTGTGCTCTTTGAGTCAGAGATGGTTATGTACATAAGTCAGAAAACTCATTGGTACACGCCTGGATTCGAACCACGGCCTCACAGCCTTATAAATTTGAAACAGGTTCCCTGCGCTCGGGCTATCACGACTATCCAATATCAATATCCAATAGCATTTAAAGCGTTTTAGGGTTCCGTAATCAAAGGGTACTAACGGGAACCGTATTACTAAGGCTGTACGCCCCTCCGTCAGTCCGTCTGTGTAAGTAGACACTAGAAATTTTCTCAGAGTATGTATTAATTAGGTACTTTCGCCGCTATAACAAAAAATAATAAAAATTAAAGGGGGATGAAACCCATGCTAGAAACGTGTTATTTTTCGACGGTTTTGGTGATTGGTAGTTGTGAGATCGTTCCAAATACATGAAATTTTTATGATGAATACATTACTATAGTCGCATAAAATAAAGGTAAAAATTAAACAGGGTCTTCACACAAGAAAAGTGTTTTTCTTTGTATGTATTGTACGGTGGCATGGAGCCCTTTGTGAGCCAGTCCAACTCGATTTTGGCTAGTTTTTTTTTTTTTTGTTTATAATAGTTTTTGAGTTTTCGTAAGATTTCGTAAGATCATTCAAGACGACCGCTTAGCCTAGTGGGTAGTGACCTTGCCTGCGAAGCTGGAGGTCCCGGGTTCGAATCCCAGGTCGGGTCAATATTTATATGATGAATATTGATACTGGTACCGGGTCATGGTTGTTATATGTATGTGGTGTCTTCGCTTGGTACCCAAAACACAAGCTAATGCTTAGTTTGGGGCTTAGACGTTGTTGTGATGTATGCGTTATTATTATTATTATTATTATTATTATTATTATTATTATTATTATTCATTCTTGGAGATGGTAAAGCAACACTACATTTTTACAATAAGTTCCCAGTTGACGTTCAAGATCTACCCTTTAACAAGTTAAAAACTGTGACGTCCTTCCACATGCAAAATTTACTCTTGTGACGGAGTAAAGATATTTGATTAACAAAAAAAGGTCGATTTTCTCAGGCACTGAGGGTTCCATACATAGACCAGTCAACCTATAGACCACGCTTTAAT
The DNA here is from genome assembly GCA_949709985.1 of Luffia ferchaultella. Classification (NCBI taxonomy): domain Eukaryota; kingdom Metazoa; phylum Arthropoda; class Insecta; order Lepidoptera; family Psychidae; genus Luffia; species Luffia ferchaultella. The sequence continues at coordinate 4,091,264 of OX453267.1, forward strand.
AAACGTCAGTACGAAAACGAAATCGCCAAAAAGTGGCGGGGTGCGGGGAGAGGTCGGCTAGTTTTCATTGGCTCGTTCAAAATTGACAATTTAATGGCTTCCGACATGCTTCCAACTGACCGCTCACAAGAGACGTAGTTATGTAGTGTCACTACTTAGCCTTGGCGAATGCTACTGCCTGTCAAAGCGTGGTCTATAAGGTTGACTTGTCTGTGGTTCCATACCATTGACTTTGGCTGTGTATATAATACAGACAGACACGTTAGATTCGCACGTAAACTCTCGATGCCCTACTGTGGCCACTGCCTAGATGAGTCCGGATTTATTATAATAGTGTTTTTTAATGCTGACTAGCTGTAGTTTGTCAACTATAAACTGGCTGCTTCTATGTCGTTGCGGAGATCGTCAGCATCGTGTCTTTCAAATTAACTATCAGCTTCTCATCTAAGTGGAGGGTGGAACCTATAATAGATTCATAGAAATGACAAAAAGGAGCAGGATTTTTATAAACGTTGCTGTTTTGTTAATTGACTTACAGATGGTTATTATTACAAATAATAATAATACCCGGGACATCCCATAAAGCGCCATCTAGTCCCAAAGTAAGCAAATATTATGCATGTATTATGAGGCAATATACAACTGGTATACATACTTAAATATTCTTTATAATTTATAATATCAATTCCATTTCATCAGCCCTTTTATACCCCACTGCAGGGACTTAGGCCTTCTCTCTAGATGAGGAGACCGACTGCTTAACGTGCTATCCGTGACACGGAATCAGTGATAGTCACGGAGTCAGAAAAAACGCATCAGCACACGCCCGGATTCGAATCACGGCCCCATGGCCTTATAGTTTTGAAATAAGTACGCTGCGTTCGGGCTACACTACACTAAATAATACACACAATCACACATCTAAATAACATACACATAATAAATAGACACGGAACAAACGGACATGTTCATGCACACAAATATTTGTCCCTAGCGGGAATCGTACCTGCAACCCTTGGTTTGGCAGGTAGAGTCTCTAACCACTCGGCCAATCGGTTAGTCAATCAATGATGCTTTAATATGTTATTAAATACTGCACTATTGAATTCCACAAAATTACTAGTCCTATTCATTCATTCATTTATTTAATTCTACAAAAACAGTTAATTAACAATTTATAAGTATGTTTAACAGGAGTGAAAAAAAATGGAGGACCTCTGTGTCTGAACTAAGAAAACCTGTGCTTCAGACAACAGAACTCTCCGTGACAATTGTATCAAATTAATCATTTACACTTATTCTAGACATAAAATTGGAACTATTATAAAATAAGTAACAAATTACACTCCTGTTTCTGGAATTCTTAGTGAAATATACTGAACTTCGGACCTTAGGAATTTCCCACGATCGACTATAAATATTCATCGACTGTCGTGTCGGTATATACTGAATATAAATGAAAATTCTATATAGTATAATTATATAGGACTAAGAAGATTATTGTCAAAATTGCTCGAAATGAAAATAAAGAAAAACAACATGGAAAGTCAGTTGAATTGTAATTTAAAAAAATACGAAGAAAAACCGGCCAAGTGTGAATCGGACTCGCACACGAAGGGTTCCGTACCACCATACAATATAAAAAAAACGAGCGCCACCTTAATCGAACTTAACCATTAATAGTTATTATTATGTAATTTAATAATTATTATTATGTAATTTAATAATAATATTAAATATATTTTTTTTTTAGTGAAAATAAATAAATAAATAAAATAAATAAATAAATAAATATTTCATTTTTATTTCGTTAGTTATTTAGTAGGCGCTCGATCCTCTCTGGCTAATCCGAAAAGTAATAACATGAGTGCACTGATAGCTAGAACAATTTTTATTACTTATTTTATTACAGTGAAAATTTAACTTTTAGTATCGATTATAAAGAGAATAAGCTCTGCAAAGGAAAGCGTAAATTTATAGTACCTAGTAATACCATTTAGTTTTATTCATAAAAGTTTTTTTTAAACTATCTTTTACAATAACATCACAAAGATAAAATGTATCTAGTTTTCGCTTATTGGCTAAACGCTGTCATTTCCTATGGAATTTTCACAAAATTTTTACTTATAAAAGTACATTTTATAAGGTAATCTATCAAGTCAATCGTATTATTTCCCTCAAAAACTGTTATTTTCATTTCGTTTGTTCTGGCCACAGCTCCATACAGTCTCAAACGTATGTGTCAGGGGTCACGGAAGTAGCCCTACTAAGTCAAACACACTTCCGCCTCCAGGAAACCGTTTCTAAAACCAACTCGAGGCACTATTAAATTTTCTGTATTTGTTATAATAAATGCAGCGAAACCGCTATTATTCTATTCTAAATAATTTAAGTTTAAGAAATATCTGCCATCAAAGGGGCCGAATGACTGACAGATTGAGTGAGTGGTTAAAGACCTTAATTGCGGAGCCAAGTGAACGATAAATTTCTTGATGAAGTAAATTAAACTCCAACGGATCCACTCAAATCAATTTTCTTTATTCAGCCTTTTAATCTTTTTCGCACACACCTTTTTTCGACAGAGCACAGAACAGTTGACAGTCATTTTTTTCAATCACAGAATATATATCATAGACAGCTTGCTTCTCTAACCATAGAGAAACCTCGCGTTATTACCAGAAATAAACTGTTCATAGATAAAATGCTTACAGTCGGCCATTCTGAATAACACGAGTCCTCTCGTGAATGTGATTTCTATCTAACCATTCGTTAAATCTAATCATCAAACATAAATTTTTCTTGTGAATGATTAAGGATGTGAATCTAAATATTAAAATAACAATTATGTGCTCTTTAAATACTGAAACAATCATAAATATCAAATACCTAATCATCAATAATACTCCTTGCTGTGAAAATAAATAATATACAAAAAAAAAACATTAATTACTTATTATTTCTACTGTTGCTTAATCGAAGATTACACAAAAAGTTAAAAAAAATGTATATACCTATATATTATATATCTCCTTGCATGAGGTATATTAACAATTTAGTCCTATATAATAAATTCTTAAACTTCTATGACTTTGTAACATGATAAAGGATAATTATTTTCACATTTTATGGTATTTGGAGATGAGCATCTTAATCTTGAGAATATAAATCTAAATAAACTAATTTTTATTTATTAACATTCTCCGGCCATCTACTAGTTCAAATTGTTCCATCAATTATTTTAAAATATAATATTCTAAATGTCTATTGATAAACAGTATAGTTAAATATCAATTACATATTACAACAATATTATTATTTTAACATGCTTATTTATTTCAATTTTTATTTTTATCTAAATCAGTTAAAAGATTGTTTTATCAGTCTCATGTAGTCTGTAATTAATATAACATTTTACACTCATAATTTGGCTTATCGGCCTCATGTGTAAAATATTCCTTGTAATGAATAACACACTTATCCATTAACTCTTAGATCTCTTGTGCGTTGCCCACTTTGCATCTAATACACTCATAAAATGGCTTATCAGCCTCATGTGTATACGATACAATTTTATTTCTTATCCTATATAATAGTATAGTTAAATATCCGTTTCATAATTATAACATACCTATTCTTAGTCTAAATCAGCCTCATGTATCATGTAAATATCATAACATTTCACTCATAATTTGGCTTATCGGCCTCCTGTGTGAAATGTTCCTTCTAATGAATAACACACTCATCCATTGACCTCCGGTCTCCTGTGTGCTATCCTATTTGCATCTAATACACTCATAAGTTGGCTTATCGGCCTCATGTGTATAAGATACAATTTTAATCCTTATCCTTGATCCTTATCCTTATCCTATCCTTATTCTAACATATTTAAAAAAAAAAATACTCCTAATCCTATTCTTATCTCTAATATATTTTTTTACTTTTTACTTTACATACTGATATTTTTACTAGTCAGTTTTTCAATACCAAATTCCGGTTCTATTTGATTTAAACTCATCTCTAAGTCATCATTATTGTTTACTCCACTCACACTAGTTGTATCTACTTTAATTTTTAACACTATTCAAAGCTTTATCTGAGTCACTGTCCTGCTCATCATCTACATCAGAGTCTGCTAAATAATCTTGTGCAAAAGCTAACCAAGGATACATTTTTTCCACTGATACGACTGAAGTATACTTGTGATTATTTTTACGCGTAAGAGGAGTATCTTCAATAACATATCTGTCATTATCTAATACCTTAACTACCCTATATGGGCCTTGTAATTTTGGTAATAATTTTTTTGATTTCCCATGATTTCCCGTTATTTCTCGCTCAATCCTGACAAGGTCTCCCTCCTTATATTTCTTAGCCTCTTTTCTTAGTTTATCGAATCTATCTTTCTGTTTTCCCTGTTCTTTCACTATTTTTGATGTAACTTCTTTTCTGATTTCCATTAATGGTTTCCCTCTAGTAGGGTGGCCGTCATGATCTAGCAGTGATGCGACTAGTCCATCACCTTTTGTCCGTAACTTCATACCAAACAAGACTTCAGCGGGACTCTTCCCTGTAGTCTTGTTAATAGTAGAGTTTAATCCTAATTGAATCTCTTCTAAGTGCGTATCCCAGTCTTTTTCGTGACAATTGTGATTTTTGACGGCGAGTGAAGCCAATATGGTGCGATTATATCGCTCTACCTGCCCGTTTGCTCTGGGTGTGGCAACTGCATTTAGTACGTGACGAATACCCAGTTTTCCTATAAAGTCCTTGAAACTTCTGCTGGTAAATGATGTTCCTCGATCACTTATTAGTCGTATTGGGACCCCAAACAGACTGAAGTAATTATTCAGTATTTTTATAGTAGACTTGGTTTTTGTGTTTTTCACTGCATAAAGATTTATGTATTTCGTAAATGCATCTATTAAAACCAAAATGTAAGTGTTCCTCTTTTTACTAGTTACAAATGGTCCCAGATGGTCTACATGTACTGTATGGAATGGTTCTTCGACCTTGGGAATCGGATGTAGCATCCCTTCCTTTTTACCAGCAGGTGCTTTATGGTATGAACAATCCAGACATGATTGTACATATTTTTTTACAAATTTTCTCATTTTTGAGAACCAGTATGACGATTTTAGCTTATCTAACGTTTTTTCTACTCCGAAATGTCCCAATTCATCGTGATTCTTTTTCAAAAGCTGCCATCGTACACCCTTAGGTACAACCCATTTCAACTGGCCATCCACAACTCTATATACCTTTCCATTCTTTAGTTTGTAGTTTTTGTGAATGTCAATAACATTTGCAGCTTCAGGATCTTCGAGTATTCGTTTGATTTTTAAAATCTCGTCGTCAGTATTTTGCATGGTCGTCAGCCAATCTTCAGACTCAACAGTTAAAATGTCAAACACCGCTTCAGGTTCGTTAGTGGCATCAATAGCATTGCGACTAAGTGCATCGACATGACTCATGCTAGACCCAGGTCTATACTCTATGTTACACTGGTACTCTTGTAATTGAAGCCACCAACGACCAATTCTAGGAACAATGTCCCTTTTCGACAACGTGGTTCTTAGTGCGTTACAATCTGTAACAATTGTAAACTCGATACCTAAAACGTAAACACGGAATCTGTTTAACGATGCAATCACTGCTAACGTTTCTAATTCAAAGGAATGGTACTTTTGTTCCTCATATGTCGTTTGACGACTATAATAAGCCACCACTCGCCATCTGCCGTTTTCATCTTCCTGCATCAAAATTCCTGCTATACCGTTTTTGCACGCGTCAGTATGAATTTGGGTCTTGGCTTTTGGATTATACAATGCAAGGATTGGTCTTTCGATTAGTTGTGCTTTTAAAGTTTCAAATGACTCTGCCTGTTCCTTCCCCCATTGCCAACTGGTATCCTTTTTAAGCAACTTGGTTAATGGGTTAGCTATAATTGCAAAGTTTTTGACAAATTTTCGAAAAAAACTTGCCAATCCCAGAAATTGGCGGACTTCATGTTGATTACATGGAACTTTAAATTTATCTACAGCTTCAGTTTTCCTTATTCCTGGTCGAACTCCATTTTCAGACACTTCAAAACCTAGATAGTCAATAGTCGAAAAAAAGAACTTGCACTTGGTAAGTTTTAAAGTTAGACCAGCGTCTCTTAGTAATATTAACACTGATTCTAAGCGCTCCATACCCATGGTAATGCTATTTGCTGGGATAATGATATCGTCCATGAACGCATAAGCTGTATTATTTCTAGCATCTTTTAACATCTTATTGATTGTTTTCTGAAACACCGAAGGAGCATTAGCCAAGCCAAATGGCATTCTCTTAAACTGATACTGCCCATCAGGCGTTACGAACGCAGTTTTATCCTGAGAGTCAAGAGCAATTGGTATCTGGTAATACCCTGAGGCTAAGTCTAGGGTGATGTAATATTTATGACCTCGTAGACTGTCTATCTGGTCTTCCATTAAGGGTAAAGGATAATGTTCTTTAATTGTTTTTGAATTTAACGCCCTGTAATCGATGCACAACCGTTGGTCCCCAGTCTTTTTTTTCACTAATATAATTGGACTGGCATATGCAGACGTTGATTCTGTGATTATTCCGTGGTCTAACATCTCTTGTATCATTGTTTTGACTTTTTCACGTTCTGAATAAGCGAGTCGATATGGCCTGTAAACTACAGGAGTCATGTCCTTTAATTTTATAGTCATTTCCGTTAAATTTGTTAGTCCTAAATCGGCTAAGCTGAATGAAAAACAATCCTTGTAAGCAATTAAAAGTGATTCTAACCTTTTCTTATCATTTTCATCAACGTTATCACCAACTATAATCTCGTCAGTCCACTCGTGGTTATGGTCTCCAACATTATCTATTTTATTTACGGTCATCAAATCAGTCTCTTCAACGTTGTGTGCCCTAGTCAATAGTTCCCCTTTCCGAATATTTACTTCTGTCATACCTAAATTTATAATCATGATACAACCTTTACCATTACTTACAGAGTATGCTCCGGGTACAACATAATATTTACTGTCTTTTAAACATCTAATAGACCCACGTATATATATGTCACGAGATTTATCTGAATTTAAAATAATAGGAACTGCTGCTATAGTCTGTATTAACACATCTTCAGCAACAATTACATTTTCCTTGCTTTTTTTCTTAATTTCAGGTTGTTTATGTAATATGAGATGTTCATCGGTTTTTGTTATAACAATACCAGCCTGCTCGGTGAACGTATGTCCTAATAATATTGAGTATTTAAGCAGCTCATCTGGCACTATTAGAATTTCAACTTGTGCATCAACTCCTTGTACCTGTAAATTCACTGTAGCTTTTCCAATTGGTTCTATCAGACAACTGCCGAAACCTTTTAATGTTGGCATCTTAGTGTTTTCTATTTTTATATTTAAATCATTAAAGTCACTGTTCCTCATTAACGTGCACTGACTACCAAGATCCACATAGCAAGTTTTACTAATCCCATTAACAGAAATAGGAAGTACATATTTGTCATCCATGGCACCGGCAAATTTGACTTCAGCTACAGGTTTTTCATTTATTTTATTCTGTAATCGTTTGCAGGTCGAGCTCTGATGTCCTAATCTTTTACACACACTACAAGACACCAAGGGCTTAGAACACTTGAAACTTGGATGCCCTTGCTCTCCACAATTAAAACAAATGATTGTAGACGAAGGCGATGGTTTAGAATTATTAGTGGTCAGAGGTTCATTTCGTTTTTTAAACATTGGTAATCGTCTATCCTTTGTATCATCAATTTTCACAGATTTTAAGTAAGTTAGCAAGTCTTCAGGTTGCAAATAGTTAGCAGCCTGTGCACCAAGTCGTAGCCCACGATCTTCCAACCCGTAAATAATGCAATCAACTGCCTTTTTTCCGGTAATTTCACAACGATTTAATAAGTTTAATTTGTGGTAAAAATAAGTTTCTAATTGTTCGTTGAATCGCACTTTCCTATCCAACATTTCATGCAGTAATTGTGCGTAATTTTGCACAGTTGGAAAAGTTTTAGTCAATTTTTCTTTCCATTCCAACCATGAAAAATTAACAGATGGTAAGCCCTGGTACCAGACCTTGGCCACCCCTGATAACTTTGGCAAAGCGTAATGTAACAACTGAGTTTCCGACCATTTGTATAATTTGCTACACTCTTCAACTTTACTTATCCAAATATCGATAGTTTGTTGTTTATTCGAGGGGTCAAATTCTGGTACTGTATTACTACTCATAGAAAAATGATTTAAGTTTTGTGAGGTAGAAGTGTAAGATTTAAATAATTCAAAAAGCTCAGCACCGGTAAATGATATTGTTTTTTTATCAATTGTTTTAAGTTTAGGGCTGTCATCGCTGTGACGGCTATGTGACTCACGACTACCTGGTGGGCTGTGTAGTCTGCGGCGCTGTGTCGTCCGTCGATTTCTTGACTGCGATCTTGTTAAAGCCATCGGTGTTCTAGTGGAGCGGGAACGCCGTTGTCGTTGAGACGATTGAGAGCGTGTCCAACGATTTCGTGAGCCCTTTGCAGTTGCAGATCTGCTGCGGCTACGGCTACGGCGTGTCTTGCGCCCTCTCGTACGGCGAACCTCATCTCTGTTCCGAGCCCGCGACTCACGGGTGTCTTCTTTAGGCATCTCACAGTGTTTTCTGTAACTTATAACTTTCCGTGAATCGCTAGCTAGGAGTTAGGTAGATACTACAAAATATAAGATAGTATACTGTCTCATGACAATTTATCGAGTAATTGTCTTAGTATTTTAAATAGGTATCAATCTTGCACAATTTAGTGCTATAGACAGAATGTCTAATTATTGAACAAAATCGATAAAATCATGTGAATATTAAAAGATTATAAACAAATCATTAATATTATTACATATTGACTGAATCATAATGATATTAGTAGCAGCATATTACTAAATTAGTAAACGTCAAATGGATGGTTCTTTTAGTTAAAACTCATAGGTGAAAACCAGTTTTATTTATATTTTAATACCTAATTAGGTAGGTAATTTAATAATGGTATGGTGTAGTAAGTAATGGTGGTAGGTAATGTAAAACAATTTTACCTTTAAGCATAATTTTACCTACACAATAATATATTCTTGCATCACATAATTTAGTACCAAAACTAAAACAAAACTCACCAGTAGGTATATTGTAGCTAGAACTTACTCAACCAATGGTGTTTTATCCTTTAAAAACCTCATAAATCCAGTTGCGTCGTAGGAAATTGTTTGACTTTGTAGGCGTAGGATTTCACTATATGTGAATTTTGCCCAATTCTGAACTGAACGATAAATTTCTTGATGAAGTAAATTAAACTCCAACGGATCCACTCAAATCAATTTTCTTTATTCAGCCTTTTAATCTTTTTCGCACACACCTTTTTTCGACAGAGCACAGAACAGTTGACAGTCATTTTTTTCAATCACAGAATATATATCATAGACAGCTTGCTTCTCTAACCATAGAGAAACCTCGCGTTATTACCAGAAATAAACTGTTCATAGATAAAATGCTTACACAAGGGTCGCGGGTTCGATTCCCGCCCGGGACAAAAATAAACATATCTGTTTGTTCCACGTCTGGGTGTGAAATATCTAAATTATGTTGTATTGACGACAGCTTAGTCTAGTTGGCTGCCTACGAAGCTGGAGTTCCCGGGTTCGAACTAAAGTCGGGTCAGCGTTAGTAAGATGAATATTGACACTGGTACAGGGTCTTGGTTCTTACATGTATGTGCTGTCTTCGCTTGGTACCCAAAACACAAGCTAATAATAGTTATTTAGAGAATAATAGTTATTTAGCCCGTGTCTGTTTCTCGCTCAATCCTATAACTGATTTCTATAGAAAAAACTCTGTTGGGCGGTGCGTTTTTGTTTTTGATGTGAAATATTTATTGGCGTGGGTATAAAACTCATTGTATATGTTTAGAGGAAAAAGAACCTTATATCTTTACGGTAGGGTATCAATTCCTAAGTTCTAATTATTAATATTTCAAATGTTATGTTTATTTTTTAAATTCGAATTAATATCGAATCAACTGACCGACTGCCGGCCAGTATCTAAATGTTAGCATATGCCCCTCTTACCCCGCGCACCTCACGCGGAGCTATAGTGGGGCGCGCCATGTCGTCATCGTGAAATAGACTAAAACATTCATTTCTGAAGTCACAGATGAAAAGAATTGAGTTGTCGCAACTTGAAATCAATTTATGAATTTTTAAATTTTTTATTTAATGAAAATAAATGTTTATTACTCCGTGCTTCAAAGGGCACGTTAAGCAGTCGGTCCCGGACGCTGTCAATAGATGGCGGTCGTTACAGTTCCCAACCCGCAGTGGAGCAGCGTGGTGGACTTAAGCTCCAAGCCCCCCTCCTCACCCTGGGGGAGGCCTAAGCCCCTGCAGTGGGGTTAAAATGGGCTGATGATGACGATGATGATGAAATGTTTATTAAATAAATAGTCATCATTTTGTATAAAAAATTCGTAATATTTAATTTTGTCATTGTGTCATATTTAGTTCCTGTCGTAATCTTTTCTTTTATGCATATTACTTGTACAAACTGGATATTTCACATCTTCCCGTGATGGCTCACAATTTTTTCGGTCTCACGTTTAGTAGTTTTATACGAAATTTTACAAACATTAATTTCATCGAATTTTTGTTCAGTAAACAATGGTTCGTAAATTCTATATTAATAAGATTATAAAAAAAAAAGAAAAACATACCGCCCTAGGGACGGTCCTTTTTTAGACCTAGACCTAGACGGTCCTTTTTTACCTAGACGGTTTTCCTTTTTTATTAATAAAGTTAATAATAGTTCTCTGTTAATAACCTCTTAATAAAGCAGCAAATTATGATTTTCGGACATCGGTATTCATTTCAGGAATGATATATAGATAAGATAGATAAGATACATTTGTTTATTAAGATAGATAAGATTTAAATTTATTTTACGACTCAGAATGTATTTAAAAAAAAAGTGCTGAGGCCACTGTCGTAGTGTACAGACGTACCACTTTAGGCCTATTGTTAAAATTGTTATTAGGTACTGTGAAATACAAATAAATTAAGTACATGGAAGTTATGCTGTAAGATAACAGAATTACTGTCGACACTTATAATTGTAATGCTTGTTAGATAAAAAGTTATGTAAATAAAAAAAAACTGTACAATGTGTTATAAACGTAATGTTAGTGTTGCAATAAATAAATAAATAAATTTCTGTAAAAACTTAGCCTAAGTACATACAATTTGTCTTAATTCATTAGTGTTAGTGCATGTAATTATTATTTGATAGGTACCTAAATGGAAACATACAAGGATCGCAAGCTGGGCTGTTTCGACGAGTATTTTGTAACTTTATTTTAGTCACAGACCAGTCAACCTTTAGACCACGCTTTAATAAACGTCAGTATGAAAACGAAATCGCCAAAAAGTGGCGGGTTGCGGGGAGAGGTCGGCTAGTTTTCATTGGCTCGTTCAAAATTGACAATTTAATGGCTTCCGACGGGCTTCCAACTGAGCGCTCACAAGAGACGTAGTTATGTAGTGTCACTACATAGCCCTGGCGAATGCTACTCCCTGTCAAAGCGTGGTCTATAAGGTTGACTTGTCTGTGATTTTAGTACACAAAAAATATTTGCTCCGTACATTTGAAATATCAAATTAGTTAAAATGGCAATCAAAGTTTGAACGTTTATTAAAGCTGTTTACGGTTTGGACCATCGTTTATGTGCAGGCACGGAAATGAGCGCACTGGCTCGTTTACTACTTATTGATATTCCACCTACTTTTAGCTGATAAGACGTATAATATAAATATAGGTACGTTTATGATAAATACTAAGTTTTGTAAATATTTCCAAATCAACGATAACTTTAGGGTTATGACAAACCATATGTAATGGTTTTTTAAAACCTCAAAATATTATAAAACTATGTGTTGTATACAGGATGAGATTTTAGTAACCAGCCAAAAATTTTCTAGATGTCACGTATCACCAAAAGACCTCATTACGTAAATAAAAATATAGGTCAAATATTCATACTCAATAATTATATTCTAAATATTTTTAACAAGATTTGGCTACTTACTACTTACATAGGCGAAAGGGCGGGGCATGGGGCATGTGGACGGGGTGCACGTGCACTGGCGCCCTCGTGAATGGTGACTAGTATTTTGGTAGTTAAAAGTTTACGTAGTCTTAACTGAATATTTTCCTATTGAACGATACTAAAAAGGAACAAGACGGCCAACACATTTTTATCAAAGGTTATTGTATTAAAATTTGGCTGGTCATTAAAACCTCATCCTGTATAAAGCTATGATAAATAAATTAATAAATAAATAATAATAAGTATTTTTGGGTGCTCTTGTATTCTCTGTGACTCAGGAACGAGTCGGAGAAAAGAGATTGATAGCGGTGCCAAATCAAAGCCGCGGAGGGAAAGACTATCCCTTTAAATCTGATATTGAATCGGGAATGAAAGACGTAGCATCACAATCATGAGTGTTGAAAATTTGTAAAAATTTGACCTAACATATTCAATACATCACCATGCCACCACTCAGGCTTTACCGAGAGAGGAAGGCGCGATCTTTTGTAATTGAGAATAATATTCCACACCCATGAAACTCATTTAATTATATAAGTAATAATTGCGAACTTCTAACTCCGAGCCTTACATAAGTAATTCTTATCGTTGGGAACAACTGTACATCAAAGTTACAGTTAGGGAACCCACGCACGCCCACGCCAATACGGACGTTGAATGATAAAATATTATCACGGTATAATTTCTTTAGAGGCCGCCAGAGACCAAACAAGTCGAGCAACTTCTTAAACGAAATATATAGGTATAGAGTTTAGGATTCGGTGACACTGGGTAACTATGTGTACACAAAATAAACTTAATGGCGTGATGTCAGTACATGGAAGTTATTGCTGTTTTTTTTTAATTGACTTAATAGTTACTAGTTTCCCGCCCGCGGCGTCGCCCGCGTGGAGTGCATAGTTGTACCGGGACCGCTAAAGGGACGCGACACTTGAGGACATTATGAGACTTACTAGAAAATTCTGAAATTGAACTACCTGAAAAATCTCTAGGTATACGAAATTTCATCAAATTTCGTTTAGTTATTTTGGCATGAAAAATAGCTATCCCGCAGGAACCATGTATTATTCCGGGATGAAATTTATCTTGTGTATTTTTTCAAGCCTTAAGACACTTTCGTATTTCTCATGAAAATCCGTTCAGCCTATTCGGAATAGTCATATCACAGGAACCGTGCCTTTTTCGGAATCAAAAGTAGCCCATATCACTCTCCAGCTTATATACTACACGTATCACGTAACGTCGGTCCTTTGCTTCGTGAAAGAAGAACAAGTTAACAAACCAGCAAGCACACTTTATAGCATAATATAGAGATTACCTACTAAAGCCAATTGACATCCCGATTTCGCCACGACCTCGGGGTTCCGTGTGACGCTAAGTAAAACTCACGGCATGGTTTTTTTATTTATTTTGCTATACATTTTCCATTCTCTCAGCCCTTTTCATATCCCACTGCAGGGGCTTAGGCCTTTCCTCAAGATGAGGATCTTGGAGCTTAAATCCACCACGCTGCTCCAATGCGGTTTGGCGGATTGTTCCATTCAATTCCATATCATCAGCCCTTTTTATACCCCACTGCAGGGGCTTAGGCCTACCCTCAAGACGAGGGGGCTTGGAGCTTAAACCCACCATGCTTCTCTAGTGCGGGTTGGCAGATTGTAACGACCGCCATCAATTGATAGCAGCCGGGACCGACTGCTTAAAGTGCTCTTCGAGGCACAGCGTTAGGGATAGTTAATGTACTTAAAAATCAGAAAAAACTCATTGGCACACGCCCGGATTCGAACCACGGCCACTTCGCCTTATAGATTTAAAACAGGTTCGCTGCGTTCGGGCCATCACGACACTAAACATATTTGACAGTGAAATAAATGCTTACGAGGAATTCTTTTACATTTTCCCTTTACCTTTCCATCAACTCTCAGTGACATCTATCAAATTAAATTGGTTGTAATTTATTTTTCACCGATGTTCATAAACTAAAATTAGTGATTAGGAAGTGTCGAAAATCTACGTCAACAAATTGTAATATTATACGAGAAATGGGATATGCGAATACGCTTTCATTTATTAAATCGATTCCAAAATTAGACCACAAAACGCACGTATTACTTAAGTACCTAAAAATTATAAAAAGATCTCTTTTTATAGTGAAAGCAATTTATTTTTTGCAATTTCTTTCCTTTCCTAAAGGCGCAAACTACAACATATAAATGATCTCACGTACTTCGAAAGTAAATCCATAAGTTTTTCATACTAAAGATTTATTAGTAACAGCCTTTCACTTTTGGTACGTAAAAACGATTTATATCGATAGAAAATGCTTTCTAACCACTAAATTGCCTACTTTCAGGTAAATGTCAAACGATAAAAGTACTTGTGAAGGTATTTACTGAAATATATCAGCACTAATGAGCACCTTTGAGAAGGGTAATTTTCAAATATGTACCAGTCAAGTGAGCTTATAACTTTTTAAGCTCACTTAGAATGAAACTAACAAATCTGAATATTTTACAATTCTTTGTTTGGAAATCTAAAAACTTTTCAACTGAAAATTTAACCGACATTAAAAAGAATTTAAAAAAGAGAAAATAAACCATTTTTGTATTGACAAATAAGCTCCTGAAATTAATATGTTAATAATAAATTCTGAATAGACATCGTGCAAACAAACAAGCGAATTGATTACGTAAATATATTGACTGTAATTATTTAAAGATCTCTCCCCCCCTCCCCCCTCAGTCCGGTGGAGGCCTAAGCCCCTGCAGTGGGATAAAAATGGACTGATGAAATGAAGATCTCTTTTCAATAAATAAAACAAAATAAAATTGCATTTATTTTCAAGTAGGACATTCTACTGTCACCTTTGAACGTTACAAAGCTTTGTCACTTTAAGAAGAACACTGCAAGAAACTTAGGGTGGCTTGTTTTTTGTTTATTTACGGCCCTACAAACCATTATCTTAGAAACTAAGTGGATTAGAGCTATTTTATTTTTACAAAATTCCCATTAAATTAAATTGTTTTCCACTCATTATTCATAGTGCAGGGCTACTTTCAGTGAAAACTTCAGGTTTACGCTTAGGATTTTTGAGATGTGTTTCACTAAGAAAACAAACCTCATTTTTATTACAAAATATTTAATTAACCGTAAAAGACTAACTTAAATCATTTTCGTTATTGCATTGCATTGTGGACAAACATGTTTGACAGATTGAACTAGTGGTTAGAGACTCTAATTGTGGAGCCACAGATTACAGGTTCGATTCCCGCCCGGGACAAATATTTGTGTGCGTAAAAATGTCTATTTGTTCGTGTTTGGATGTAAAAATTAGCTATATATGCATTATAAATATTATTTAAGGATGTATATCAGTTGTTTCATCATCATCAGCCCATTTTACCCCACTGCAGGGGCTTATGCCTCCCCCAGCGTGAGGAGGTGGTTTGGAGCTTAAATCCACCACGCTACTCTACTGCGGGTTGGGGATTGTAACGACCGCCATCTATTGACAGCGTCCGGGGCCAACTGCTTAACGTGCTCTCCGAGGCACGGAGTCAGTGATAGTTAATGTACTTAAGTCAGAAAAACTCATTGGTACACGCCCGGATTCGAACCATGGCCCAATGGCCTTATGAATTTGAGACAGGTTCATTGCGCTCTGGGCTATCACGACACATCAGTTGCTTAGTACTCCATAATACCAGCATAATTAGCTTACTTTACTACTAGATGGCGTTGTGTGAGTTCCTGAGCAATTATTATTATTATTAATAATAATAATGAGCAAAAAAAACTAAGAAATCTAAATAAAACTGTCATTATGATATTCAACCGAATACGCTCAGTCACATATAAAGTTATAAAATAACATTCGGTCGATTCGAATGACTATAAAAAATATCAATTATACTTAATACGGATTCCCATTAATTTATTAGTGTAAGGCCCATCACGCACTGTTGTAAACTTTACAACTTTTACTTAGTTGTACCGATTGGCTTGAGAATTTGTTAATACGGTGATAGCGTGCGTCGCTGCTATTTGATGAACAAACACGCTTCTATTTCATTGTTGTATTAGAGGCGCAAAATTGAATCTCAAACTGTTGTTAGTTACTCTTTGTAAACTGAAGATATATCAGCTTAGTTTTGACACGTCACATCACAGATAAACCTTTTTGCTTAGTCTATGGAAACCTTGAATGTCGTGATAGCTGAGTGGTGGTGAGCCCGCTTTTTGTTTAGAAGATCGTGTTTCGTATCCCAGAAACCAACATATACCAATTGAGTTTTTTCTGACTTAATTATCACTGACTCCGTGTCTCGGAGAGCACGTTAAGCTGTCCGTGTCGGTTGTCGTCATCAGATAGTAGTGGTTAAAATCCATAAATCCATCAACCCGCACTGGAGCAGCGTGGTGAAATAAGCTCCAAGCACCTTCATCTTAAGGGCAGGTCTAAGCCTCTGTAGTGGGGCATAATGGGCTGATAACGATGGAAACCATAACGAATACCGACTATAAATGCGAAAATGTATTTGTTTGTTTGTCCTTTCTTCACGTTACAACAGAGCGATTAAGCAGTGTGATTTGCACAGGGATTGCTGAAGGGACGGAAAGGACTATGAACTAAGTTTACCTTGATCGAAGCTTACCGTGGGATACAAATCTAATTAAAATTCGAAAATTATGACGAATGAAATTACGATTTATTCGATGGGATACTAGTAGAAAGAGAATTCAAAACGTTAAGTGTACTTATTTTATAGAGTAAATACACTTATGCGATAAGTGTATTTACTCTTTAAAAGAAGAATATGAATATAACTTATCGCATAAACAGTGTGCGACAGCCTTAAACGATACCATATAAAACTGTGAATATTTTAGACGTTAATTTTTTTTATTTACGACACACAGACGATATTAAGAGAACGTACTATAGGTCAAGTGCTAGTCAGACTCGTACAGAGGGTTCCACACCATAATAAAGGAGTGACTTTTATTTAAATTATTTTTAGATGGTGTATAAGAAAGTAGCTTATTCATAAAAAAATTATATACATAAGGTATAAAATAATTGGTAAAATGAAAATAGTAAGAGGAAACAGTTTTTCCAATAAATTTTTCTCGAGGTGTATAACTTATACAATTGATCACAATAATTGTTCTGTAAAATATGAAACATAAACTAATTAATGCACCGAATTGAATTATTTAAATTTTTTGCCTTTTAAATCTTCAAAAACAAAAGAGGAGAGAAACGGTAAAATTATAAACATTTTTAAAATGACTCAAAAAATAAAAACCACAAAATAATAGAAAATAAAATTGAACAAATGTGTAGTCATAAAAATCTTTCATAAGATTGACTACCTGCGTAATTTTTGATTACAAATTATAGTCATCTGAATTTTCTTTTTATTTATTTATTTCATCGAAATATGATATATTATTGTTCTTCAATTCAATTTTCTACAACAAAACGTGTCTGAAATGAATGCCTCTGACAGACAGACGTACGTACAGACAGACAAACAGACAGACCAACTAATTGATCTTATATAGGTTCCGTTTTTGCCCTAGAGGTTCGCAACCTTTAAGTATCTCGGGCGTACAATGCGTACGTATAATATTATCTATAATTCACCTTTCATATAAAAAAATCCGCAACTAAATCGGTTCATCCGTTTGGGAGCTACGATGCCAAGGACAGATACACAGATACACACATACACACATAAACACATGCGCAGATACACATATACACAGATACACATATACACAGATACACATATACACAGATACACACATACACACATAAACACATGCGCAGATACACATATACACAGATACACATATACACAGATACACACATACACACATAAACACATGCGCAGATACACATATACACAGATACACATATACACAGATACACACATAAACACATGCGCAGATACACATATACACAGATACACATATACACAGATACACACATACACACATAAACACATGCGCAGATACACATATACACAGATACACATATACACAGATACACACATACACACATAAACACATGCGCAGATACACATATACACAGATACACATATACACAGATACACAGATACACACATACACACATAAACACATGCGCAGATACACATATACACAGATACACATATACACAGATACACACATACACACATAAACACATGCGCAGATACACATATACACAGATACACATATACACAGATACACACATACACACATAAACACATGCGCAGATACACATATACACAGATACACATATACACAGATACACACATACACACATAAACACATGCGCAGATACACATATACACAGATACACATATACACAGATACACACATACACACATAAACACATGCGCAGATACACATATACACAGATACACATATACACAGATACACATATAATAATAATAATAATAATACATGGGACTTCCCACACAGCGCCATCTAGTCCCAAAGTAAGCAAGTATTATGCTTGTGTTATGGGTTACTAGACAACTGATATACATACTTAAATATTCTTTATAATATATACTTATATATATATATATATATATATATATATATATATATATATATTTTTTATATATATAACAACCAAGACCCGGTACCAGTATCAATATTCATCATATTAATACTGACCCGACCTGGGATTCGAACCATATATACATATATATACATATACACAGATACACAGACACACAGATACACAGTCACACACATCAAACTTATAACACCCCTCCCTTTTTCGTCGGGGGTTAAAAATAGAAAACAGCCGGCTCAGTCAGTACCAGTTCATAATAATATCCCACACAGCGCCATCTACTCCCAAAGTAAGCAGGTATTTTGCTTGTATTACGGGGTATTAGTTAGCTAGTAAACATACATAAATAGTTTCTTTATCTATTGTTATTATTGTTTTTATTTAATTTTATTATTATTAAAATCAATTATTTATACTAATAACTTACTTATTATAACTACCCACTAAACTACGCCAGATAAGGTTGCGGGCTTTGATTAGGTACTCTTATTAATAACGCGGCCTTATAATATTTCGTGTCTATTTATGCGCCATTATTTTTTGAATTTTTCCGCTTTTATGTACGAAATCAAGTTATAAAGTTGTTTTACATTTTTAATAAATTTACTAACTCTGTAGAAACACATGCAAGCATACAAGGACCACACGCGTGTTTTGTAATGCATGAATTTATCCTGACCCTAGTTAAGGAATGATCCCAGAAAATTTGCTTCATTTAATAATACCTGGGCTGGGACATCCCACACAGCGCCATCTAGTCCAAAATTAAGTAAAGCGTGTATTATTGGTACAGACAACTGATATACTTAAACATTTTTTTTTAATGTATACATAAGTATAGATATTTCACATTCAGAAACGAAACAAATGTCATGTTTAAGCATTCAAACATTTGTAATCTAATAATAGGCTAGTTGACAATAAAAAAAATTATATGAAAGTGTTTTATTAATTTATGATAACAGTGTATGAATTTTAAAAAAAATCCTGTCAAAGTTATGAATTTTTAAAATGTCCTATTAGACAGAGAGGGCAATATTGCACGGTGTACCTATGTGTGACGTCAGGTCATTTAAAATAAAGTTAAATATCGTTTTGCAAGAAAGAGACAACGACAAAATTTTAATAGCTTACAGTGTCCATATTCTTTAGTCGAATATAAACTTGTTTATATATTTTGTTATCGTATAAAGTCTATTATAATGTTTTCTTAATAAATATAATAGGTGTATTTAATTGTAGTCAAATATCCTATTGTACTGCGACATCTATGATATAGGAGTATTAAATAATAAGTGGAGTAACACTTATTTTATATGGAGTGAGATGTCTGTGTTTCTTATGCTATGTCACTTGTAGTTTAGAAGCTTATTTATTACTAAAAGCTTTCGTTTCGCCCACGTAAGACGCGAAACGGTTTTTTCTTAAAAGATGTTTTGTTTTTTAAGACCTCCAATTAATTAAAATGATATAGATCATTTGTAACGTTTAATGGCGATATACGTTAAGTAATTTTTTATGTAGCGTTCTAAATATCCGTTGTCAAAAGATTTAAGTTTTAAGTTATTACGTCTAATGAAATATTTCTTTCACAGAGTGCTGTGTAAACGTCGTCTACTCTCTGTGGGAATAATAGTTGTTTTTACGTTACATCAAATATTCTGTTTCGGAGATTAATATATTTGACTTACCTATTGACCGAGTGGTTAGAGAATCTAACTGTAGAAATTCGATTCTCGTCAAGGACAAATATTTGTGTGCATAAGCATGTCTATTTGTTCCATGTTTGGATGTAAAATGTCAATATATGTATATATACCTAATTTAAAAATATTTGACTTATGCAATAAGGTTCAAAAAGTTAATTGTAAAAACAGAGGTCAAAAGGAACCTCTGTGTCGTTCGTGTCTGATAAAGGGTTCTTATCTCGTTTTTATTGTTCTTCATCTAAAATAGCTATACAAGTAATCTCGTATCCCTAACTTCTATAGCAAAGGAATAATGGGGGTGACCACCCTTAAGTAATTTTTTTTTTATATTACCTATTGAAGATATCTTTATAAAATTTAGACTGTACATAGCTATTTAAAAGCTAATAATAATATATTTTTTAAAGAATTTTTGCGATATTGAAAACTGTAAAAACCAAAATGCATTTTTTTGGGGCTAGTTTTTTTTTACTAAATACCAAAATTACAAAATGACACCAACTCAAACAATATTTGCTATTTGTTCATTGGTTAGCTATTACATTAGAAATCAAAAAGAAGAACAAATCACACCTGTCAGTATTAGTTTCGGCCATCAACTTTCTCCTTTCCTCTTCATAGCTTTGGCAATACAATAGCAGATGAACCATGTCCTTACTTTTATTACAACAGTTACAGTTTGGGACTGGTATTTATCCCCATTAATTAATAATAATAATAATAATAATAATAACAATAACGTATACATCACAACAACGTCTAGGCCCCAAACTAAGCATTAACTTGTGTTTAGGGTACCGAGCGAAAACACCACATACATATAACAACCAAGACCCGGTACCAGTATCAATATTCATCATATAAATACTGACCCGACCTGGGATTCGAACCCGGGACCCCCAGCTTCGTAGGCAGGGTCGCTGCCCACTACGCCAAGCGGTCGTCAAATATTATAAACATCTATAGACTCGTATAAGTTAAGATGCTACATTTATAGCTGCGTGTTATTCAGTTATCTCAGAGATGGTCTAAGCAACAATATTAATAACTACATAGGAATGTCGCTTCTAAGCGATATAAATCCCCTATACTTGATAGGTATATGAAGATATCACCGGAAACCATTAAAAAAATAAACCAGTTTTACTCCATCCGTCGTACTGTGTGAAACAAATTGTTTAGCGAATCAGTATTAAAATTATCGACTTCGTATTAATATAATATATACATTGTAAAAATTATATTTTTTGACTCTGTGTCTTTTCACGTATTTTTGCAATCAACCTGTTAATAAATAAATGTAGTTTTTTGTGCGGTACCATTATGCCTAGCAAATAAAAGAAATATTAAATTTGGATAAAAGGAAAGGCGACGTCAGTTTTCAAATAATTTTGAAGAAAAGGGGATTTCTAGTACCTATTTCTTTAGATGTCTATAGATAGAAACCTTCTTTGAAATGCCTTAATATATATTGTTTTCTAAAAAGATCAGGAACCATATTTTAAAATGTAATATAAATTGTAAATGTGTGAAAGTTTTAAAAATAAAAAACTTTCATACTTAAATTCTGCGCATAAAAGTTGATACTATATCTTGCACACAAAGTAGTATAAAACCATAGTGCTTTATTGCTCGGATTTCTTCAAAAACTTCTTTACGCACCGCACAGTGTTACAACTTAATTTTATTGGAAAAAGTGGGCGCTAGGTCGTTGTATGCCTACACATGGTATATTATTCATAAATTATTTTTTTTATTACCATTTTCTCGTATAAAAAGCAGTTATAATTCATGCCAATAGTGCCTATAAACGTCGAGAGATTCCTAAACCCCATTAGAACCTTTATTTTGCAATACTTTTTTTACCCACATCCAAAGTGTTTCGACGCTTTTATTAGGGTCCATTGATAAACTCTTCGGTACAATTGCTTTTTACACTCTCGCAGTAATTCATATTTATTTTTTGGGAATTAAGATTTATTGTAAACGCTGATGGTTGTTAAAATTAAAAAAGTATGTTCTAGAATAACCTCTCACAATATCAATTTAATTTATTTACGAATTTCTCAAATATTTTTGAAAATTCACCTGACTTTGAAATAGTCCCTGCACTGAAAAAGAAAAAACGGCCCTCGGCGGTGGTGGATAATTACCATAGAGTTCAAAGGGAAAATGCACTCCGTAGATCTCTGCGCTTGGAGCGCTGAATAGCATTCGGCGGCTGGAACCGCCGAAGGAAATTCATCTATCTATTTAATCTAATCTAATCCACACAGATTTCGATCGAAAATCTACCGGTTCGGTTATGCGATCCTCTGCAATGGTCACACCAAAGACAATCTAATCTAAAACTTGTGAAAACTTGCGTCAGCAAGGTTCGAGTCGGATAGCATATAGCCAAGAATAGTCATCGCTCTGCACATATTTTACTGACTTTCTGCAATGGTCTTGCTGCCCAATAATCTGTGGTAAACATATAGAACACGAGGGTTATAGTCCGCCGAATTATATGGTTAATTTACATTGAACCGGCCCATAGAGTTATTCGGAGGTTGTTCCGTAGACTTGACTAATATGGCCAGAATTATTTGGTTTTACCGCCTAAAAACCGTTCTATGGTAATTTTTTTTGTTGGGCGGTATTTTTTTTTTTTTTTGTCTCAGTGTGTGCCATCACTTGGTGGTTAAGCTTATTGCACTGCTTTCTACAGAAAATAACCAAAGCTAAAACTAAATAAAGAATATTGAGGTCAGGTCGTCATTACGTCAAATGAAATTGTAATCCTCATGAATCTCTAAAAATATTATGACTTCATTTAGTCTAAGATAATGCAATTAGTAAACATCTGTCCAGTTGACGTCACAGGGATATTATTTTGGAAAAAAAATAACTAAAAAATTAAATACTTTTTTTTATTTTAAAGGGAATTTTGGAAAAAAGTTAAAAACTATTGGTCAAAAAATTTGATCCAAGCCCATTGTACAAAATTCCAATGAGCTACATCTGAATTTATGTAAAATTAAATGTAGTATCACCGGACAGGGTATCAATCAACTTTTTCTATATTTATCGACCATTTTTTTAGCTATGAACAATGCCTTTTGATGGTAAACTAATCTGAATTTAGTCATAAGATTTTATTAGCGCGTTCATTATTTACTAGTAATTCTGTCTCTAACGATAAATGTGTAACCATTTCATACCAGCCCATTATGCCTAACTACAAGAGCTTAGGCTTCCCCTCGGTATGAGGGTGCTTGAAGCTTAATCAACCACGCTGCTCCTGTGCGGTTCGGTGGATTATATGTAACATAGATAGAGTAATAGAGTTTACTATGCTTTGCATAATTAAAAACCTAAACAAATGAGCTCTATATCTGAGAATTTATCTCGATCGAAGCCCTAATTCGGTCACGAGAGTTTAATAGATCATTTCTTGTAAACCGATCTAACTGTCCGCTGCGCTGGTAAGGCAAATAACCGTGGCAACAATTTAAACCCATATTATTTACGATTTCCACTCCAATTCCTCTGCTGAGCTGAAAACATCGCTATAATCGACCGAAAGGTTTGCATGTAGTTATATTTTACCCTCAAAAGGGTCCAAGAGTTCCCTCAAGGGAGGATTGTTTGGGAATTTAACTGAATAATTATATCTCTGTGCTGAATTATCATGAAAATATTTTTCCTATAAATCACAAATTAATAGATAATTTTTACAAAACAATTAACTTAGGATATTAACAAAAGAGTTTGCCTTATGAAAAATAATAATAATATGTACCTGAGAACTAGATGGCCTTGTGTGGGATTTTCCGGGTATTACCTGGGACATCCCATATAACGCCATCCAGTCCCAAACTAAGCAAAGTTTGTATCATGGTTACTAGACAGCTGATTTATAGTATATACAAATTATTAAATTAAATAGCCCGTAAAAATATACACATTAAAATTTCATCATTCACCATTTTATTGATGTGGCAACGTAACGAAAAATGTATCTACAGGCAGTATAACAAGTGGTATTCCAAGTCTCTGCCGACTACTCTGGGCATGTGCCTATGCACGTATTGTATGAAAAACTTAAGTAGACATATATATTTAACATATAATTTTCTATATGCATAATATATCTTTTTTTACTAATTAAGATGGAAAATATATAAAAAAATTCAAAGTATTTTTAAAGTACAGATAATTAAGGTAGTTGTTAAACCCTTCATTCTATATAATTAAACTGTACAGAAATAATCATATATCATTATCCTGACCAAATATAAGTCAGTAAAGAAGGCTATTTTTATTTTATTATTTACTAGCGATCGTACCAGGCTCCGCCCGGGTGGACTACAGAAACGTTTCCCTTTCCGTTCCCTCCACCATCCCTCCTCCCTTCCTGCCACTTAGTTTCCCCTGCCCTCCTAGTGTATCGGAATGGAAGCTGCTACAAACATAATTTTTTTCTAAGCCTCTTCTGATATATAGCTAGTATGTTATCTGAATAAGTGAGTGGTGTTGCCACTGTAAAATTCATGTATTCACTGGATTAGATAACTTTTTTTAAATAAAATTAGACATCGTACAAAAGTCTAGAAAGATACAGCTGGATAAAGTTACGGACACAAGAACGTAAATATGTGTGAATGCGATATTTAAACAATGTGAATTTACCTAGAATTCGATAGTTGACTATTTTTTAAAAATTATTTTATATTAAAGAATTTTCTAAATATACAAAACCGTAAAAGAATTTTTAAATAAAAATTAACAATTATTAACAAAGATAGGAATGTTTAACATGTCCTCTTAGACAGAGAGAGCAATACTGCACGGCGTACCTATGTGTGACGTCAAGCCATTTAAAATAATTTCAAATATCGTTTTGTAAGAAAGAGACGGAGATAACATTTTAAAAGCTTATAATTTTGATATTTTTCAACCGTATATAATTTTGTTTATAAATTTTTTTTATCGTATAAAGTCTATTTTTCTATATACTTGATAAATATCATATATTAAATCCTAGGATCTTTTTATGATAAATATTTTTTATAACATAGTTAACCGCTAAGTGTCCACGAAAATATCACCATTTAATTATAATATTCTAAAAACTTTGGATGGGCGTGCTTTAGACATCGACAAAACGGAAGCTCTGACGTAGGGGACATTTTTTATTTATGGTCAATCATCGATGCGATCAATATTGCAATTATGCGTCTGATAGGTTAAAATGTCATTACTACTGATACACCAAAATAATTTTACTCAATTTGTTAATTAGACATTAAACAGTACGGAACCAGTAGCATATAAGTGGTCTTTATATATGGTTTTGCTTTATCTTACAATCGTAATACATTGCTAGGAAAACCGTGCGTCTAAACTTTTTCAACATCAAAACTAAATGAAATTCTATTAATTTCATCATCATCATCATCAGCCCGTGTCTCTCCACTGCAGGATATAGGTCTCTCCCAAAACTCTCCACCACACACGGTCCTCTACCTTCCGCATCCAATTACCCCCGGTATGGTGGTTTAGGTCAATCAGTTCACCTGGCCGGGGGCGTCCAGCGCTTCGCTTTCCAGTACGTGGCAACCACCCGAGAACTCGTCTATCCCATCGGTTGTCGGTTCTACGGCAAATGTGTGGTCACATTTGCCGTAGAACCGACAACCGATGCCACATTGCCCATTGCCACTTCAGCTTGCTTATCATTTAGGCTATGTCGACAACTTTAGTTGTTTGACGGATTTCAGTATTTCTGATTTTGTCCATCAAAGAAATACCGAGCATAGCCCGTTCCATAGTGCGCTGAGCTACTATAAATCTGTGGACCAGCCCTGCCGTGAGAGTCCATATTTCGGCACCGTATGTCATTGTCATGTCATCATGTCTATTAATTTACGACTTATTAAAGTTACTAAGAATTAAGTATTTTATGGTAAATTAAGGTTAAACTAGCAATTCCACATATCTAGACAATTCTCAAAAGTATTTTTTCGGTTATTAACTTGGTCTAAAAATGTTCAATATTAATTCTATTAGTAATATAGGACAAGAAGGAAAGAAATAAAATGCTTTATTCAATACACACACAACAATAACAATAAGCACGACAATGTACACTTTTAAGGATGGCAATACACTATTGAGTAAATACTTTCTAAATGCAATTACACAAAAAATAACTTTGTATTATTATCCTTAGAAATGAAAAAATAATCAAAAAATTTCGAGTTCCTACAAAGGTACAGAGCCACCTTAATAAGTCGATTTGTCCTGTTTCTTTTAGTTCTCTAATCTACTGTAACATTTTCTAATTTGTATTCAAAGATTGCTGGACAACTTTCTAATTGCTTGTGACAGGCAGTGACAGTACATTATCCAAATTAAGTATGCTCTAAACATTGAACTAATTAAAGTTAATTAATTAAATTTATTATTAATTAAATGAATTTGCTTTCCCACGTTACACCATAGAGGATATCGACCAGAACATAAGTGGATACATTAAGAAATATCCAAAAAATGAAATAATAATAATAATAATAATACATGGGACTTCCCACACAGCGCCATCTAGTCCCAAAGTAAGCAAGTATTATGCTTGTGTTATGGGTTACTAGACAACTGATATAAAAACTTAAATATTATTTACAATATATACATATATAAATATTTTTTGAAGACACCACATACATATAACAACCACGACCCGGTACCAATATCAATATTCATCATATAAATACTGACCCGACCTGGGATTCGAACCCGGGACCTTCAGCTCCGTAGGCAGAGTCGCTACCCACTAGGCTAAGCGGCTAAATTATTATATATATATATAGAAATTAGTTCTATATTATACAATAAATTATTAGGTTAAACATGTTTTTTTTTTTAAACATTTGTTTCTGGTATCTCACAACCATTTTATCAATTTCTCATTTGGACAACTTACGATTTTAGAAATATAACCCACTCGCTTGCAATATTATGCTCGTATTATGGGTACTAGGCAACTGATATAAACTTAGAGAGACAGACGTCCAGAATGATATTATAGAGGTTTAGTTTTTTTGCTTTTTGTTTAAATGTATACTTGATTTCTTCTCAATTCACATTTAATAACTGACATACAATATATAAAAAAACAATTTCGTTTTAAAAACTAAAAAAAAATTATTTGATAAAATCATAGTCCGCTTCATGAACAAAATCCGTATTAAGCGCTTTTTCGCTGCAATCTCATTCGAGCCTGTGCATACATCATTTTATATGCTAGACTATAAATTATTTTTATTACGTAATTAAAAATATATAAATAATGTTATTTAAATAATAAAAATAACAAAAACTAAATTCAAACTAAAATTAACTACTTATAAAAAATATATTATAAATATTAAATACAAGAAAATAACTACAAATTAAAACTACATTTAAAAATAATAATAATAATAAAAATACATATAAACTATTATATTAATTATATACCTAACTATAGTTTTTACTTATTTTCGTAATTCTTTAACTGTATAAACATACACAATAAGCACAGAACATGTTTTCCGTCTTGCTTTTATTTTTCTCGATACACTATTTCTTCTCTATTTCTACAAGCGTCATAAGTTCATCTACTTTACGCAAAAACCAGAGGCATTGCATACTAAAGTAGCATTTTCATATAAACGATAATAACCACTTAACATACTAATATCGACCTAATTTCAAGCGAATAAGATCGAAAATACACTGACAAATTAAGAAGTTAAGCTTTGTTATAATTGTGTAGTGAAGAAAACGGCCACGCGCAGCTTTCTTGAATGCTCATATCCGATTTTGATTCTTATCTTAAAATGAATAAAGTGTTAAATAAATTGCTAGCGATTTAAAACATAGACCACTTTGAAATAATTTCTTCGGTCAGCCACGCGTATGGTACCATTGGTACCTACTAACAAGTTCACAACTGGTTTCCAGGTTGGATATGTTTGTTTTTAATGTATTTTCCTTTTTTACCCGACTTCGGAGGGTAATGTTTTTCGAGTGTGTGAATGTCTGTATGTCAAATTCTTTGACTTTTGACATATAATAATAATAATAATAACGTATACATCACAACAACGTCTAGGCCCCAAACTAAGTATTAGCTTGTGTTTTAGGTACCAAGCGAAGACACAACATACATATAACAATCAAGAACCGGTACCAGTATCAATATTCGTCATATAAATACTGACCCGACCTGGGATTCGAACCCGGAACCTCCAGCTTCGTAGGCAGGGTCGCTACCCACTAGGCTAAGCGGTCGTCAATATATATGTATATATGAGGCATCGTTAGCTTTGACTCAATAGTGAGAGTTACACAGGCTATATAATAATTCAAAATGGAGTATGAGAATCAAAAAAGAAAGGAATATGTTTTAACATTCAAGTAATATTCGTAAGATAGTGTATTTTGTTAACATTTCGCGGATTATAGAACAAGTCCTTTTTAGTAATTTTTTTTTAAATCTGTGAAATATATTTTTTTTTATTTCAACCCTTTTATTACCTTTCATAGGAATGCTTTAACAACTCTGCGGGAATCATTCGTGTTTTAAACTGATATCGTATTGTAGGTACTCGCTTATGTTTCGTGTATAAGTTTGGGGTGGAGATATATTTTACAGATATGGATGTAGAAATTTACCTGAAAACAACTCAAATGCCTGGGACAGTGATTGCCTATTTTTTGGGGGTTTCGTACATCCAAGAAGTCATTTTTTCTTGGACCCTTGTATTATCACATTGGAAAGTGACCAGATAGCCCGCATTTTACGGGACATTTCCGGATTTTTGTCTTGTGATGTTTTGATACATTAAAAGTTGCACTTTCTATGAAAGTTCGAATTAAAGTTACAAATAGCGATAATTTTAATCGTAGGTATGTCGGTAACACAGTGTAAGTTGCCCAGCTGATATATTTCGTCTTCTTAGAACAAAGCGTTTACAGAAAAAGTTTTTTTTTTAATAGTTAACAAATCATGGACTACCGACAAAACTTAACTACACTTAGATACCTTAAAGGCAATATCAATTTTGAAATTAAACTTGATAAACTTTTGTGATGAAATGAGCATTATATTAATTGAAAATAAAGAAATGCGCAACAAAATAACAGTGAAAAATATTAAATGTAGCATCCTATGTTTGTAATTTTAGTGTAATTTTGAAACTATAAATGTCGCACTTAACTTAGGTCCCTTAAATCCCATAAATTTACATGATATGATTTGTGTTCTATATTGACATGCGATTGCTTCGCTGTACTAATTTTACCTACCCCCTTCCAACTTCACAAACCAGCGTCCCATATTTGATTAGAGCAAATCTGGTCACTTTACTCTGGTGTGTCTATAAATAATTTTTCATTTCGTTTAAAAAGTACAATATAATTTTATTTGTTTTTTGCTTCTCTTAGTTTAAGAAACCCGTGGATAAACGTATACAGGATGAGATTTTAGTGACCAGGCAAATTTTAATATCTTTGGTAGAAAACCGATAGCCGTCTTGTTTCCTTTTAATATCGTTCTATAGAAAAATATTGAGATAAGACTACACAAACCATTCTCGAAAAAACCATTAACTCTAGTCACCATTCATGACCGCCACCCCATTCCGTTTCAAGCCCTCGTGCGCGTACGTTTACTATAGCGTTAAGAAGGCAACCAAACGTTATAAAATAACACTGTAGATAAAATAATCTATTATGAAAATATAACCCATATTTTTTACGCAATGAGGTCTATAGGTGATACCTAACTTCTAGAAAAATTTTGGGCGGAAACCTTATATAGGAGACTCCTTTACACGTTATTTAGTATTGTAGTGTATGACATCACCTTAGTATAAGCATAGATATAAGTGTGCATGTATGCATGTTAGTACGTAAGAATCAGTGACAATACAACCATTGAACAACTCACTCGTGTATCATTGAGCTAACCTTTCAGATGGCGACCCTAGCCAGTTTTTAACTTGTTGCAGTACAGTTCTAACGACCACTGAGTACAGACACGTACAGTCAGGGCTAGGGCCTTTGGGCCTAGCCACCGCGAAATTTGTAAATATGTAAATATATAACTTTAATAGTTAGTATAAATAATATAAAATAAAATGAAAAATAAAATAAAAATATAATAAAAATTTAAAAATACAAAAACAAAATTATGTTAAGAAGAATTAAATATAGTTATACATAAATAGTTTTAAAAATTAATATTATAGAATACATGTGAAATACAAAGTATCAAAATGATATATTTAGTGGATATCGATTCAGATATCGATACACAAATACAAAAAGTAGAAAATCACTTCACAAACTTGAGCACAACTACGCATTTGAATGAAAACTTATTGATTGTGCTAATTGCGATAATAGGAATTATCGTACTAATTGTTATTTTTAAATGGCTTAAAAAATGCCATGAAGCAACCATTCAACGTGAATTACGGGGTAACCACCACGAATTGCGTCTACGAGTTCCAAATACGGAGGAAAATTAAAGAGGCAATCAAGATATTGTTCCTGTTTCCTGAGTTTCCTGTTGCTGACCAGTTTTGCTGTCCAGAGATGTCAAAGGACTTCGACACACGTAAATCGTGAGTAGCTAGTGCTATGTGCAAGTGAAAGTCAATATAGTGAAATGGTCATTATAGTGAAAAGTGAAAAGTGAAAATTAAATCACGAAAACTTTATAAATTGTCAAGGACATTTCACAAGGTGAATGCCTAAATTGTCAATTTATTTAATAACGTTTATAAATTATAATAATTTTCTTTTCTCAATTATTGTATTTTAACAAATATTTTTCTTTCACAAATTTAATTGATTGTTCCTGCCATATATATTCAAGTATAATTCATAACATTTTCTAATTATTTTAGAAATTTATTCAATTTTCTTTTCTTTCTTTTCAACAATGATTGAAATTCTAAATTTCCATTTGGTTAAATTTTAATAAGATTTTAAAATTATTATATTAAACGATTTAAAAATATTTAGAACAAATTTATTAAAATTGTTAAATATTTTATACATTACATTGTATGACATAATGAATCATTGTTACTAGTAACCAGCCAGTGACGGGTCAATCCACTTTATGCAAATTTGGTAATGTTCCCAGATGGGCAATATTCCCTTATTCCATTATTGAACTGTTACCGACCCTCAGACTTGATCTGAAAACGTGGAAAACCGGATTT
Source organism: Luffia ferchaultella (assembly GCA_949709985.1). Classification (NCBI taxonomy): domain Eukaryota; kingdom Metazoa; phylum Arthropoda; class Insecta; order Lepidoptera; family Psychidae; genus Luffia; species Luffia ferchaultella. Next base: position 4,122,989 of record OX453267.1, read on the forward strand.
TATATATTTATATCGACATTTCACAATATATATTCCATGTAAATAGCCGCATAAACAAAAACAAATTTTAGTTTTAAGTTTAGTTAAGTATTTTCTTGTTAACTGTATTTCAATGTATTCTGTAATGTAATTATTGTATTTCCATTGTGTATTTGTATTTGTATTAATGTGTTTTTATGATATTCAATATCTATGGAACATTTTCTTGATATAGAAAACAAACTATGTTTGATACGCGAAGATTTAAGAAAATTAGGTTCGAGACGATCCGAGAGATCAGAATATGTAAACACAAAATATAACGAATCAATTTCATTATATAAAAAGTTCGAATCTTTATTCAAACAAGTTGACAAAGGCTCAACGAATGAAAGTTTTATCATCGCGTGTAATAACATAAAAACACATTTTGCTAAAATTCAATTGTATTGTAACATTGAACCTTTAAAAATGTCTGAATTCGAGAAATTCGATCTACGCACAGCGACAAATTTAATACCTGTATTAACAGACAATAATCAAGAATCTATTGAAAAATTAATCAATAGCATCGAACTGTATCAATCGTGCATTGATAAAAATCAAGAACAATTATTAATTCAATTTGTTTTAAAGACACGTTTAAACCGCATATCTCGTTTAAAACTATCAGAAAAATACGAGAATATCGAGTCATTAATTTCCGATATTAAGAAATTTCTATTAGTAAAAAAATCTGCAATTACATTATTAACTCAATTAAATTCTCAAAAGCAGAATAGTAGTTCGATATCAAAATACGGTGATCGATTGGAAGAACTTTTTACGGATTTAACGATTTCACAAGCAAATGAAAACGCCGAAGCGTATAGATTATTACGGCCGATTAATGAAAGTTTAGCAATAAAAAATTTCGCATTCGGATTGAACAACAAGGATTTGTGCTCAATCCTTTTAGCTAAAGATTTTTCAACGCTTAAAGAAGCTGTTGAATTTGCAAATGACTTTAACGCTTTTAGTAAATCTTCCCAAAATGGACACGATGCGATATCAAAATATCGCAGTACATCATATAGAGGTCAACACAGTCGTGGACGACCACACGCAAGGAGAGGCGCGCCACGCAGCGTTTATGACTCACACCGGCCAAGTCACGTAGCAACGAGACAGAAGTACCATTCAAACGTTCAAGGTAAGCACTCACACGATCACACACATAATAGCTTTCGTGGAAGGTTCAACACGAGACGTACTTATCAAAATAACCGGTACCAAAGACGACCGTACCAAACACATTTTAAATCTAGAAATAATTTAAAATCAATGGATTACCCACAGGAGAATATTGAATATAGGGCTGCTGAGAAACCTTTCTTGACGAGGGAAATGTCTGAAAAAAATAATTTTCAACACAAAATTTTAAGTTTTTCAAGTAATACTTTTTATATCTATTTTAATATTAGCGGAAAACGATTTAAATTCCTGATCGATACCGGTGCATCTTTGTCGGTTGTTAAAACCGAAGAATTACCCAAAAATACAAAGATTGATACATCAAAATCAATTTCAGTAAAAGGAGTTGGTGGATATGTTCGCACCAAAGGATTAGTTAGTTTACAATTAAAATCAGATCAGTTAACTTTTTACCATGAATTTCAAGCTATTTCTAATCTTAATACAAGCTCTAGTGGAATTTTGGGCATGGATTTTTTATGTAATTTCAAAACTAATATAGATTTATATCATAGATTTTTAACTTTAACAACTTATGAAGGTAAAACACATCACATAAAACTATACAGAAAACATGAGTCAGAACACACAAATGCATTCATTCTTCCTAAACGAACGGAAAGCATTCATTTCGTTAATATAAACAATCCACATTTTAAGAACGGCGATGAGATCATCGTCAAGCCACTTCAGATTTCTGAGTATTTATTCATCGCAAACACAATTGCTACTGTACGCAACGGAAAAGTACCAGTGTTATGTTTAAACACAAGCGATAAGAATTTTTTGCTTCAGAATTACAGACCTACATTGTTTAAGTTATCCGATTACAATACTGTACGACTTAGTAAGAACGAACACGATTCCTCAAGAACAACAAAGTTGTTGAAAGAATTAAATTTATCTCATTTAAATAATGAAGAAAAGGATTCTATTGAAACAATTTGTAAAAAATATTCCAATTTATTTTTTTTAGAAGGCGATAAATTAAACATTTCTAACATTCCTGAGCAGTCAATTTCTATAAAAAAAGGGGTAAAGCCTATTTATTCAAAACAATATAGAATACCCTATGAAATGAAAAATGAAGTAAACAAACAAGTTGATAAGCTATTAAAAGATGATATTATAGAATGTTCTTCTTCATCTTGGAACAGTCCAATCTTATTAGTACCTAAAAAGTCAGATAACAACAATAACAAAAAATGGCGATTAGTTATTGATTTTAGAAAATTAAATCAAAACATCGAAGATGACAAGTTTCCCTTACCTAATATGACAGATATTTTAGACTCACTGTCAGGATCAGTTTATTTTACGCATTTAGATTTGTACCAAGGGTTTTACCAAATTTCCTTAGAAAAAGAAAGTAGAAAATATACTTCTTTTACAACAACAACGGGTCAATATCAGCTTAAGCGTTTACCGATGGGTTTAAAAGTTAGTCCTAATGCATTTTCTAGAGCCATGTCAGTAGCTTTATCAGGTTTAAATTACGAAAAATGTCTAGTATATTGTGACGACATTATAGTTTTTGGAAGAAATTTAAAAACTCACAATAAAAATTTAATTGATGTTTTCGAACGTTTCAATAAATTCAATTTAAAATTAAATCCGTCAAAATGTGAATTTTTGAAAAAACAAGTTTTATATTTAGGTCATGTAGTCTCAGACAAAGGAATTTCCCCAGATCCAGAAAAAACTAATACTTTAAAAAATTATCCAGTTCCAACAAATGCTGACGAGGTTAGACGGTTCGTAGCATTTTGTAATTATTATAGAAAATTCATAAAAAATTTTGCGGAAATGACAATTCCTTTAAATACACTTTGTAGAAAAAATCAAACTTTTATTTGGTCACAAGATTGTGAAAATTCATTTAAATTATTAATAAAAAAATTAACAAGTCCCCCAGTTTTAGCATATCCCGATTTTACGAAAGAAAATGAATTTATTTTGCAAACAGACGCTTCAGGTATAGCCATAGGCTCAGTCTTAAGTAACAAAAATAATCACCCGATCGCATACACAAGCCGACCCTTAAATAAAGCCGAGTTACGTTATTCTACGATAGAAAAGGAATTATTAAGCATAGTATGGAGTGTAAAGCACTTTAGACCATACTTATATGGAAAAACGTTTACGATCAGAACAGATCATAAACCATTAATTTACTTATTCGGTATGAAAGATCCTTCAAGTAGATTAATTAAATTTCGACTTGCATTAGAGGAATATGACTTTAAAGTAGAATACGTCAAAGGGACATTAAATTCAGTAGCAGACGCGTTAAGCAGAATAGTAACGACGTCAGAGGAATTGAAAGGTATGAGTGAAAGTAAGGTTTCGGTAGTGACTAGAAGCATGAGAAGAAAGATGGAAGAGGAAGAGCGTCAGAGGAAAGAAAGTGTTAGGAAGGAGAAAGAGGAAGTAGAGAAGGAAAAAGTAAGAGGAAATGAGAGTGAGAAGGAGAAGTTTGTAGAAAGTAAGGAAAGCAGTTTGCGGGATAATGATACGAACGATCGGCCTGATCAACCGAAAGTTGTAGAATTATTGCGCAAACCGATTGATAGCATGGATTTTGTTTTAGTTGAGAGAAAGATAATAAACAAATTAAGAACGGAAGGAAAAATACAGTACGAAAATGATTATTTAGCGTATGTCCCAGACGATAAAACTATTTACCTAAATCTTGATTTTTCACTACGAATGTCGCGAGCCGAATTCGTACAAAAATTAAGAAAATTTTGTCAGAAAATTAAAATCGACAAGTTATGTTTTATAAAAAATAAAGAAAATAAATTTAATGTAAAATTTATAGAAGAAATTAGTAAAGAAATTAATAAAGATAAAAAATGGGTATTTCCCACATTAATAATTTTAAATGGAGTCATAAGAATAACAAATGATGAAGATAAAAAATTAATATTAAATGACTACCATATTTTGCCCACTAGCGGTCATTGTGGCATAAAAAGAATGATAAATAATATAAAACGCGTTTATTATTGGCGAGGTATGAATTTAGACGTTTACAATTACGTAAAACGTTGTGAATTATGTCAAAAGTTAAAGCACTCTAAGCCAGTGAAAGAACCAATGAAAATCACGACAACGGCAACGAAAGCTTTCGAAACAATATATTTAGATTTAGTTGGGCCCTTAGATAAGGATAATTTAGGAAATTGCTATATTTTAACAATACAATGTGAACTAAGTAAATATTTAGAAGCTTTTCCTTTAACTAGTAAGCATACTTCTATAGTAGCTAAAAGTTTAGTTAATAATTTTATCTTAAAATATGGTATTCCAAACAAAATTGTAACTGACCGAGGTACTGAGTTTATTTCCTCAACTATGACCGAGTTATGTCACTTGTTAAAAATAGAAAAACTTATGAGTACAAGCTTTCATCACGAGACTTTAGGAGCACTCGAAAACACACACAAAACCCTACGTAATTTTCTACGCATTTACACAACATCATCAACAGAAAATTGGTCAGATTGGCTACCATATTACACATTTTCATTTAATAACACAGTTCATACAGAAACAAAATACACCCCACACGAGTTAGTTTTTGGAAAATTGTGTAACATCCCTACTACATTTTGCAACAACCAGATAGACCCACTTTACAATCCCGATAATTACGCCTTAGAATTTAAATACCGATTGCAAACAGCACAAATGGAAGCCAGAAAAAATTTATTAGCAAGTAAAGAGATCCGTAAAAATAAATACGACATACATAGTAATCCCATAACATACAAAGAGAATGACCTTGTTTTAATACGTTCAGAATCTAATCTAAAAAGTGATGCAATATTTCACGGACCCTACTTCGTAGTGAGAGATGAATCACCAAATGTGATTATTTTTAGGAATAACAAAGAAGAAACAATTCATAAAAATCGTACAAAATTATTTCATGTATAATTTTAATAAGGATTAATTAAAATAAAACAACATGTATACTCGATTCTTTTATTTCTTAAAAATGTACTTAAATAATTTCTTAATTTTAAGTTAAAATCTACGCAATGCATTGTCGTAGTTTCCATATTCTCATATTATTCTATATTATAACATAATTTTAAACTATTATCAAAAAAAAAAAAAAAAAAAAAAAAAAAATTTTTACATCAGTAATGAAAAAATTTTTTCAAAATTACCCCGGTGGTGTAGTGTATGACATCACCTTAGTATAAGCATAGATATAAGTGTGCATGTATGCATGTTAGTACGTAAGAATCAGTGACAATACAACCATTGAACAACTCACTCGTGTATCATTGAGCTAACCTTTCAGAGTATTAAAAAACAGAACAAAATTTACTAACACACACGAGATGCCGATATCCTCGTCCAGAGCGTTCTCGCACTTTGAGTATGGGTCGGTGGCCTTGAACACTTAGTATACACGCAGATTGACGCCCATTGAGCGTAAAAGGTAAAATTGAAAATGTAGGTCGATTCCGAATTCAGGGAATAAATCAACGTTGTATGAAGCTGCAACATTAGTAATGATTGATAGGAAACATGTTTTTCCATTTATTTGATACAAGCTTACGCCCGCGGCTAGACCCACATGGACATGCGTGATATTTGCACAAATGTGTCCCGTAAACTGACACAGTATTGGAATTCATGAAAAATTCACAATGGACAGTAAAATTCAAATTCGATTGTAACGTTTAAAATGTATTAAGTATTTCCAATAAAGAATGCCCGCCAAAACTGTCTAGAAAATAAAGTGAAAACGAGATAGTCACGGTGATGCTTAATTTTCGACACAGACAAGTCAACCTTATAGACCACGCTTTGACAGGGAGTAGCATTCGCCAAGGCTATGTAGTGACACTACATAACTACGTCACTAGTGAGCCGTCAGTTGGAAGCACGTCGGAAGTCATTAAATTGTCAATTTTGAACGAGCCAATGAAAACTAGCCGACCTCTCCCCGCACCCCGCCACTTTTTGGCGATTTCGTTTTCGTACTGACGTTTATTAAAGCGTGGTCTATAGGTTGACTAGTCTGTGATTTTCAGTAAACGATACATACATGGTAACAACAAGTAATACAATAACGATTTTGATTTCTACAATGGGGTTTCTTTAATAATTGTCATGTCAATCATATCAATCATGAATTCCATGTTTTTTTCTTCTTCAAATATATATAAAACCCCACATTATATATTATTATTTTAATTAGATTATTTCTTTATAAGAACGAGGTGTTACATAAGCATCAGTTGGTTCATCGCCCTCACTAATCATTGAACCATTTTGACAAAGCAAAAGAAGTATAGAAGGTGGGGATCGATAACTAAAGACAATGGGGATTGACCAAAATTTTTGATATTATTTTTGAATTCTTTTTATGAAATTAAAGACAATTTGATTTTGGTTTTTTTTTTTAAATTACCTAATGTATTTAATGTATATGTCGTGATAGCCCAGAGCGCAACGAACCTGTCTCAAATTTATAAGGCCTTATAGAGCCATGGTTCGAATCCGGGCGTGTATCAATGAGTTTTTCTGACTTAAGTACATTAACTATTACTGACTCCGTGCCTCGGAGAGCACGTTAAGCAGTCGGTCCCGGACGCTGTCAATAGATGGCGGTCGTTACAGTTCCCAACCCGCAGTGGAGCAGCGTGGTGGACTTAAGTTCCAAGCCCCCCTCCTCACCCTTGGGGACGCCTAAGCTCCTGCAGTGGGGTAAAAGTGGGCTAATGATGATGATGATGATAATGTATTTTCAGAGAATAACCGATTGTTAAAAATTGATTGCCAATAATGTCTCTAGTACCTTCTAATTAGCTACGATGTTCTACGTATTGCACTTATTTATATTCACTCAGCCAATCTGTTAGTCAAATATAATACGAAAGCTAGAACGAACTTGGATATACGCGTATAGTTGAATAAGTTTTCCAAAATAATACACGACAAAAAATCCTTTGAGAATTCTTGTAAGGTGTGAGAAAAAAGACCAAGCACCCACTTTGGCCCACTGCCCTCGTAAAGGCTCATTCAGGCTGATTATAAACAAACTTTCTAGCTCCAGCTTTTACTTGTTGCCATCTTTTATAGCTTTTTGTAGTTTCTACTGTCATTTCAATATTTATACTTGTATTCAATGCCTAGATCGCTTTTTAGAATCCGTACCACCATGACCTTTTATATGGTTAGTTGTCAACATTTAAACAATCTACAACGTATTTAGGTAATAAGACTTGCTTTTGAATACCTAAAGAATGTGCTTTCTTTTCAATATAAAAAAGGTCTAATATTGAAGATGTGTTCTGATAACTGACTGGAAGATAGCTAAACTTTATGAAAGCCGTTAATTTTCATAAGAGGTCAACTAACGCTCTTGCTCCTAATTCATCTCATCAGCGACCGCTTAGCCTAGTGGGTAGCGACCCTGCCTACGAAGCTGGAGGTCCCGGGTTCGAATCCCACGTCGGGTCAGTATTAATATGATGAATATTGATACTGGTACCGAGTCTTGGTTGTTATATGTGTGTGGTGTCTTCGCAAAAATATTTATTTAAGTATATATTATAAAGAATATTTAAGTATGTATATCAGTTGTCTAGTAACCCATAACACAAGCATAATACTTGCTTATTTTGAGACTAGATGACGCTGTGTGGGAAGTCCCATGTATTATTATTATTATATGAAAGTGAGCTGTGTAATACCTAAATCCATAGAACGACCTATCCACAAGGTATTCATAAAAATAGTTAAGCAGAAAACTATCAGTTCTCTCACCAGGACATCGTCTTATAGAATACTTTTGTATTAATATATCTTAAATTTTAATTTGGCAACCCTAACCGCGTAGAGCGATTATTTAAAAAAAAAAACACCTCAACTGAGACCCATGTACAGCCGTCTACCCACACAAGTGAATGACCAACTTTATTTACAACGTGAAAATGTTCAACGAAATCTTAGATATAACGTTTTTCTTGATGCAGAACTCTTATAATCCGACGTTAAGTCCACGCGGCGTGTTCACAATACAAACATAGCACCTGCTACCTCACTAATTTTCTTTCCCACATGTATAAAGGAAGAAAAAAACGGTCAAGCGTGCGTAAGCGTTCGTGTTTCGTGTTCTATATTATGACGACCGATTGGCCGAGTGGTTAAAGACTCTAACCGCGGAGCCCAGGGTTGCGGGTTCGATTACCCCGGGACCAACATTTGTGTGCATGAATATGTTTATTTTGTAGCGGGTCTGGGTGTAAAATATTTACATATGTATATATCATATTATTTAAAAAAAAATAATAATAATATTTATGTATATAGGTATATCAGTTGTCTGATAACCCATAATACAAACATAATACTTGCTTACTTTGGGACTACATGGCGCTATGTGGGATATCGCAAGTGTTTATTGTATTATATTAGCGATCAATAACAGATTTATGTTGGCTGACTAATTTTTTGTACAACCACGTTATAGAATAATTTTCAATCAGGAATTTTTAATCTCAAAAACAAAAAAAAAACATTAGTAATATGTTCTATGGTTGTGTTTATATGTGTCTGTTTGTGTAATTCTGATACAGTTCTTTTTTTAATCATCGTGGAACTGCTTACTTAATAATATAATTTAAGCAATAATGAAACCAATCCGCACTGGAGCAGCGTGGTGAATTAAGCTTCAAGCACCTTCACAACGAGGGGATGTCTAAGCTTCTGCAGTGGGGCATAATAGACTATGCCCCATAATAGAATAACAAAACGACATCAGAAATAAGGTAAAAATAAAATAATCGGCATTAATATTATCTTAAAATACTTTATTTGCATCGCGTTCGCGGTCCGGTAAAAATGTGTAGTCTATGCGGATGAAGCCGCGGGCGGAAAGCTAGTGAAAAACAAATTTAAATAACGTTAAATGTGTAATTAGAAATTAACTAAAATTTTAAATTACTCTAAGAAATTTTCATAGAATTTAAATTTTATTTTATAAAATTTCATTTTTAACTCATAATAAGCGTTAAATTAAAAATAATAATAATAAATTTTGATGCATTAAGGGCTGATATAAAATTTCACAAAAATGTCATTTTTGAGTGTTAATAAGACATAAATTATTAACATAAATTATTATATCAAGTTCAATAAACCAGTCAGTGATGTTATATTAAACTACTTGATAAAAAATATATCAGGGTCTTATATTATGCACCACAAACTGGACCCTAAACGAAATTCCCATCTGCCCCAAAGGTATCAACCTCCGAGAAACTGGTCTCATTAGAAAGAGCGAGACGATCCCAAGTTAATTTATCGATCACCCAGATATAACCTGCGGTTTCGTCTACAGTAGGTTGACTTCTAAAGGTTTGGTACTGTTGTGAATTATCAGTGTCATTTAGAAAAGTAATGTTATTGACCCTATTTTATAGAATATTAATATTTTAATAGATATATTAAAAATAAAAA
>OX453267.1:4137687-4158267 GCA_949709985.1 Luffia ferchaultella
CTTAGACTCGTCTCTACTTATGCTGTGGCGGGTTCGACGTATTTTCAGAATTGTCCATGTACCTGACTTGGATTCAAACGAGAGGTGAATGCTTTCTCTAAGGTGGGTGATGGCCACAACTTAAATACAATACATAAGAATATATTTTCAATTGCCAGGTTCAGACTGTCAAACTGTCAAAGTTTAATCATTCTTTCATCGAAAATTGTATCCATTTTTATAATAAAATTCCAAAACAAACGTTAAACTTAAATTCTAAATTGTATTACCGAATGTTTAAATGATAATTGCTCATGGACATCATTGTAATGGTTGTAAGCAAATAAAATTAAAAAAAAAATTACGAGAAACATATATATTCAAATAAAATGAACAGGGAGGTGTTTCTTGATAATTCTTTTTTTTCTAGTTTCCCAATCCGGTACCTAATCAATTTATTTTGAATTTGAATAAGTGTATGTAAACAACTTCTTCTTCTTCCCAGTCGTATAATCCTGACGGAGTGGTTGTGGTCATGGATTGTCTGATAGATTGGTTGCGTTCTTTCCGAGATTTCTCCATCTTTCTCTATTCATGGCATTGCGTGTACACTCAGTAAGGGAACACTTCGTCGATGATTTAATGAGGGCTGTCTATCTAGTAGGTGATCGGCCACGGGAACGTTGACCCTTACAATGAATAATAACTTTTTGATTGCGATTATAGTTTTGAGGTGGATTTTAATGTAGTCAGTATTTTGATGACGATCGTTTGACGAGCTTTTTGTTCGCTATTATATAACGCTACTTTATAGTAAATAGTGTCTTGTATATTAGAATAATACTAGATTATACTTATTTGGTTATTGTATGAATATATGTGATGTGTTTGTGCTTTAATAAATAAATAAATAAAAACTCAAAATCACTTTGCCTTTACTTTTCGTATCGTTAAGGTGATGCGTTTTCACCTAAGCTCCGCTAGAAAGCCCAGCACACACTGAAAGCGATCGGTGAATCGAGGTATCTAACCTGGTAGGTGGTAACTCCACCTATTGTAGCCGTAGCTTAGAGATAATTTTAATGTACATGCTTGTATCTTTAATGTTAGAGCTAACTGATACTGATGATAAAATATCCTTTAACAAGTATAAGTAACATTCTCTAATAGTATATTATGATGTAAGTACGTTAAGGTGGATATTATAACCGAGGTGTTTATAGGTACGAGACGAAGCCAAGTGCTTACAATAAAACGAGACTATAATAGCCAGCTTACTGAACACGAGTATCATGCGACGTTTTTCAATACATTCGCGATTAAAATAATTAAAATAATAGGTACTTCAAAAGTAATAATAGCGGAAACTAACGGCGCGGGCGCGAACGGGTTGTTTTTCGCGGTTTACGCATGCGTCAAAAACAGAGTGATCGTTTGTGATTGGTGTAAAGTAAAAAGGTCTAGTACTATAAAATACAACATTACGGTATAAGTTTCGATGTTATAAAGGCAGTATTAATAGCAAATGCATTTAAAAGCAAGTATGAAGTAAATTGTAAAAAGTGCGAATAAAAAAAGTTTAAGGGTGATTTGCAGTTCGTGCATTACATAATCGTTTCGTTGCCATGCCAAAAAACATATTAAATAAAATCATCAGTTTCTTCAGAGTTCAACCTCGCATTAACTTAACCGGCTTTAATTTGTAATAATATATATAATATTAATATAATATTTGGGGTATCCCACGCAGCGTCACCTAGTCCCAAAAAAGCAAGTATTATGCTTCTATTATGGGGTACCACAGACCAGTCAACCTATAGACCACGCTTTAATAAACGTCAGTATGAAAACGAAATCGCCAAAAAGTGGAGGGGTGCGGGGAGAAGTCGGCTAGTTTTCATTGGCTCGTTCAAAATTGACAATTTAATGGCTTCCGACGTGCTTACAACTGACCGCTTAGAAGAGACGTAGTTATGTAGTGTCACTACTTAGCCTTGGCGAATGCTACTCCCTGTCAAAGCGTGGTCTATAAGGTTGACTTGTCTGTGTGGGGTACCTACTAGACAATTGATATACATACTTCAATATTCTTTTTTTTTATAATATATACATATGTAGATATTTTTACACCCAGACACGGAACAAATAAACATGTTCATGCACAGAAATATTTGTCCCGGGCGGGAATCGAACCCGCGACTCTTAGCTCCGCAGTTAGAGTCTCTAACCACTCGGCTAACCGGTCAGTCGCGAATATGAATAGTAATTGTGAATGTGATTAAATAAATAAAAAATCATTTAATTTGTAGTAAGACACTCTGCTGTTACTTTTTACGTTATGAAGCTAAGTTTAAGTAGGTTCTAAGGCTCTAAGAAAAACTTTGCAAGTAACTAACAGTGGTTTAACTTTTCTAGTGACGGCTCTAGAAATCATTATGTTTTAAAAACTAATTGTATTACTAAACTGTTTAATATCAAGTATTTTCTTCATCATTCATATATAATTTTAAATTATACCTGATGAGCTTTAGATGTCAGTTGTAGTTTTACATAATTTTTGAAAATATAGGCAAATCTATAATACTCCTTGAAAGTTTATTATAAAATCGTACACAATTACCTTTGAATGAATTATTTGTTTCGTATGGTTGACCCTAGACAGTCGTAGTAATTTAACTATTAATTTGAAGGTTAACAACCGCGTTGAATCATTTGGTTTTTTACCTTTTACGAAAAAGTTAGACGTTATTGGCAATTTTCGTTTTCGAAACCTTCGTGATGATTTTATTCAACATGAAAGTTTTTATGGAATTACTAAGAACGGTTCATAAACACAGGAGCTACAGTGTGTTAAAATTTTGCTTAGGTGAAGTGTAAACCGTTACTAGTGTTTGAAGCAAAACGACTCATCAATGCAGCATAGCAATGCAGTCGAAATCCTATAGTGGCATATGTGAGACAGATGGCGTTCGTTTACAAATAAAGCAGTTTACAAAAAAAATTTATTTGTACATTCTATTAGTATCAGTTTTAACTGACAAATTAGTTTGTCATCTAGTATACTACTTTTCTTTAGTTAAAACTGACCAGTCCTAAAACTAGTGTTAAAACCAAAAAAGTTTGTTTTGTGAATAGTTTATTTGGTTAAAATACAACACTTAGCAATCAAAAGGGATATGGACTCTATGACCGACAGTATACTTAAATTCCAGAAACTGGATTGTTCATTAGTTGGTTCAATTGTGTGAACTCATCGCTGCTCTTGTTGGCTATTGGTGGTGGTGATACCAGTTGGTTCATCGATTTACATTCAAAATATCATTGCCCGTCTGTGAAACTTTGCCCGTGATACTTCGTGGGACGCAAAGCCCACCGACCAGTCGAAAGCCACACAATTACCAATAACAAGTTCAAATTTTGGGCCTTTCTTTGTGAAGGCAATACAAAACCGTTCGACCTTGTCATACGGTAGAAATTTATATCATACCCTTTAATACGACAATCCGAAAAAGGCGATAAGAAAGCAAATTCAATAGCAACAAGTTTTAACCTTTTAACTAGTCTTCAATCATTATCAATCAATTATCTCTGTTAATTAAATGGGTAGTGATCTTCAATCTGACCCAATATGGTTAATGTGTAGTGAATAGGTTAACTAACATACAAATGTATTTGTCAGTGAAAATTTGTTTTCCGTAGTTAAAACTAGTTTCAACTAACATTCAAATTTCTTTATCAGCGGAAACTAGTTTTATCTAGATAAAACAAATCATGTTTACGATTATTAAATTTAAACAATAAAATTAACGTTAAAGAATTGTTATATATTATATATGTGTCCAATTAAAAATAAACCTCAAAAGACTACAAGCTCCAATTTAGAATTTACGAATTATCTAAAGCTGATTTAAAAAAAAATGTAATATTTTTATTAATTTGATACTTATAAAAATTATTTAATTTAATATTGGTGTTTTCCGCTTAATTAAAATCGTAAAATCAAACCAGAACAACTTGTCTGTCTGTACGTTTGCATGTATTAATGTATTCTTTTAACGTATAACAGTAAATTTATAGTGTGGAAACGCCAACCGTTGATTGCTATCACAGCGTTTAATTTGGGAATATTAATGTGTTGTTAATGTAAAAAGTTGGCGCCGCATTATAAATATTTAACCGGATTCGCGTGACCCGGGCCGGTCGATTTTCAGGGTACCGCGTTTGAACTTCGAAATCGGCCTTGTTTTAAAACCACGTCTAAATGTATGATTGCTTTCGGGCCCAACTAATAATGATACTCCATAATAAAAAGATTTTTAACATTTTAGTTTTATAGAGTAGTAAGTACATATGAGTATTTCAAGTCATATAGTCAAACTTCCTATTGTATTTCGTTCATGGATACATTGCCCACACCATCAATCTAACTTTTTTTTAATAAAAATAGTCATAAAATCTAAAAAAAAAAATATTTTTTTTATATTATTATTATTTTTGTAATTAGTAGCTAATGCTTAGAAATCATTGAAAATCAAAACAGTAAAAATTTATTTAAACAAGAAGTTGGGTCATAAAATCTATCTTACCGAGACGTGCAAAGATATATGCTATTGTTATCGGTATATTTAAAAACGGGTGATCCCAAAACATATTTTATCCAGCTGTTCTCGATAATAAAATAAACCTCTCACAATAATACACTTTCGAATAAAAACTTTGCTAAGCTAGATTGTACTCTAATTTTTTTATTTATTTTTAATTTGTACTTAAATCGACAAGTGGTCGGTGAGGCGCGCTGATCGCCTAATATTAGTGTCTTAAACAAAAGCGACACCGTGAATGATTCATGAGTTACTAAAAAAATATTTATAATCAGGTATTCGGATATGTGACTTCAAGGTAGCCTCTACGTAAATTATTTATAAGACAGAAAAGTTGTATATACCTACTTAATTGATTACCATCAAACTCTACAAATCAGGCAATTCAAAGACAATAAATATTGGTATAGCTCCAATCAAACTTTATGGCGGATCGGAATACAAGGCTTTATGCGTGCTTGCGCAGTTTCAGTCACATGTCCATCGCTCCACTGCGTCCCGCTGCACCTAAAACTGGTTACTGCGACGCGACTTGTGCCTATGTTCACATCCGCCATAAAGGTTGATTGGAACTGTAGTTGGACGGCTTTTCGCGTGTTACGGACAGCCAGACACGGGCCAAGTAAAAGTATTGCTCATGTAAACAAAACAAACCGAAGGTCACGGTACGACACGTGTAGCGTGTACTAAACGATAACATTTCGCGTTCTATGGGGTGGAAGACTAACATACCCCCGTGCCGGTATTTTTTTTTTTTTTGTTTAGTGAGGGCCGAATCTGCATACAGACACCTGCGCGCCCGACCTACCGCGCAGGTAGTGCCGGGTTGGGATTTTTACACAGAAGGTGCAGCCCGACCGGCTAAACGACTCCTCAACCTATACTCCGGAGAGCGTATAGGGTTTGGCATGAACAGCGACCGGACGCATTGAGGATGCTTCGGTGTGTTAGTGCCTTTGACGGGCGGTGCCTTAAGGGCGCCGTCTCGTAGGCGTATGATTAAAATAGGGATGAGGGCAGACGCGCGTCGGTCCCTCGGCAGGGGAGGGCCCCGTGCCGGTCACGAGTACACACATACCCATTTAGCAAAATGAGAAGATGCTATCCCCAACTCCATAATTCCATTTTTTTTTTCTGCTTCCCCCGAATGATCGTAGTCTCTTTTTATTGACTGACAGTTTAGCCGAGTGGTTAGAGACTTTAACTGCAGAACCAAAGGTAGCGGATTTGATTCCCGCCCGGGACAATTATCTGTTTACATGTCTATTTGTTCCGTTTCTGGGTGTAAGATATCTTGAAATGTATATATTATAATAAAAAATTTAAATATATATATCAATTATCTAGTGCCCGTAGCACAAGCTTTGCTTAGTTTTGGACTAGATGGCGCTGTGTGGGATGTCCCAGGTATTATTTTATTGAAGTGAGAACTTCTTTATGCGCTCTTTTTCTGAACATTGAACAAAACTATATAGTCACGCGCTGCCTCGGTGCAGTGACGCTGAATCGGGTATACTCGGCTTCAGTCGGTGTTGGTGTTTATCTCACAAGGAGTACATCGTTTCAAGAATTACGTTTTATTATCACGTATTGTAATTTACGTATGTTTTGTGTATAACCAGTGGAATATTTCAAGTGTAGATAAACTGTGTATACAGTTAGAAGGCAATGACACTTCGAATAAATTTTTTGTCGAGACTGCACTGCCTGTGTTTTGTGAAAGAAAAAGATAGAATACATTTCATGTGATTTATGTGTGAAAGAGATAGACGCTTGACGTAGGCTGCGCTATCTCGACAAATATCTTTTAGGAGTAAATCTTTATAATTATTTCAAAATATTGTATAATACGCATATGTTATTGTATATTTTGTACAGTATTCACTTCTATCGTGTGATAAGCACACACCAACTTTTTTTCAACAACTTAACAGTTATACTAAAGTTATTTGTTATTCTCAAAATAAACATTTTCATACATATTCGTACAGTTAACGTTAATATGAAAATTTTATTCAACTTTACCTCAAGAACGTGCTTAAAAAACCGCTAATTTCAGACAATTTTCATTAAATTTTTGGACCATAAATAACAAAAAGTGACATACAAAGTTCCATCAATAGACAGCAGCTGTAAAATCTATCAAGCAGCGACTCCAGCGCTTCAAGCTTCAAGACCCCTCGTGTCGAGGGAGGCCTAAACTCCAGTAGTGTAGCATTAATGGGCTGATGGTAAGGTATGGTATACAAAGTTTTATGTACTGGACGCTGTCAATAGGCGGTCGTTACAGTTCCCAACCCGCAGTAGAGCAGCGTGGTGGACTTAAGGTCCAAGCCCCCCTCCTCACCCTGGGGGAGGCCTAAGCCCCTGCAGTGGGGTAAAAATGGGCTGATGATGATGATGATTAATATATTAGTCTGGATTGTATCATATCTTGCACAGAAAGATATCATAATTTTTAGTACTTAGGTACAAGAAATACTAGATATAAATTTAAAGTTCTAAGTTTTTCGACGGAGCCGCTGCTTCAGTGCAGGTTAGTGGATTAAGCTTCAAGCCCCCTCATGGCGAGGGGAGGCCTAAGCCCCTGGAGTGAAGCTTTAATGGGCTGATGGTATGGTATACAAAATTTCAAGTATTTTTTATATCAATCTGGATTTGTAGCATATCTTGCACAGAAAGATTATTTTGAGAACTGACAAAAAGTATTAAAGAATAATTTAAAGTTTGATGTTTTTGTGACAACCGTTCATAAGCTAGAATAGTATCAGGGCGTTGAACGAATTGACATTTATAAAGAAGATGTTCTTGATTTATTTTCTAACGAATAAGAAATTTAAAAAAGAAATCGCTATAATATGTAAATAAATGTCATACCACATAATATAGGTCCATTATGTTAAAAAAAATCTTTCTTGTCTGGAAATAATAAAATACGTCCGCTATTTGTAAATCGATATCAAACAGCAGATTTATGCTATAAGAATATACTAAAAATGTAAATTATAAATTTTCTTATGAATAAACAATTTATTATACGAAAAAAACTACTTTATAGTATAGGTCATAGTCATAGCCTTAATTTCTGGTGATAGTGTTTAATTCAGTTGAAACAAGTATTTTGGTTGCATTTTTTTCTGTCTAATTTACATTGAACTTATTATTATTTTCTATGCCTAATTTTCATGAAAATTCATATTTCTGAAAAGAATATTTAAAGTAATAATGAAGAGATTTTTATTTTAAATATGCCAAAATATTTTTTAACATTTCTTTACAAAAAAAAACAATAAAATAAAAAATATATATATTCGTTCGTTTCTATTGTAATATTACAAATAAGAAAGTGTGTTTGATTTGTCGGCGAATTAAGATTTGAAATAGATGACGTGTGTTGTAAAAGTTTGAATTGTGGTATAGAATAAACGTAGAAGTAACACTCAGAAGAAAAATGATTGGCATCGTTTCGGAAACATGAAATCCTGAAATGTAGATGAAAGGTAATAAAAATATTTTGGTTTAGTATATGTATAAATCCACCAACCCGCACTGGAGCAGCGTGGTGGATTAAGCTTCAAGCTCCTGTAGTGAGGTATAAAAAAGGGCTGATGGAATGCAAATATAGGTAAATGCACCAACCCGCACTAGAGCAATGTGATGGATTAAGCGCCAAGCCCCCTCACCTTGAGCGGAGGCCTAAGGCACGGTAGTGGAACATAATGTGCTGATGGAATGGAATGGAATATAGATAAAACTTCTATGCTATCGTTCCCATTCGCGTGACGTAAACTGATTTCATATGCATTTTAATAATAACTTGCATTTGACATAGAAGATGGAATAGACTACCTTTAAACTTAATACTGGGATTAGTATTTTAACGATGCAATCAATCGGTTAGACCAGTAGCGTTCTGGGGTCATTCACTCTAGAGCGGCGTGTCAGTTCGACATGTTTTTTAGTACATTGATGCAGTAAACTATCCCAACAGTAGTGGATAAGGCATTATTGAAACACATTTCGTTGATATTTAGTTTTGTATGAATTATTGGTTTATTGGTTAAATCTTTAATTTTGATTTAAAATTTTATAGTTTTTAGTGTTCCGTACGCACAAGGTAAAACGAAGCCTATTGCTGTCACTCTGTTGGCTGTCCGTCCGTATGTATGTCATAGATCTCTAGCTCGTAAAATGGAAGGGGTTACAGTGTTGTTAAGATATTTTGTGTCGAATGTTGAACTGAATCCTATGTGAACTCGGGAATTCAAATAAATTATTTTCAATAAAAAATTTTATACATGAAAAAGTATTCAAAAAAATTTTTTTTTCTTATCATGGCATGTCTGGTATCATTTTCTAGAACTCAATGTTTAAAGGATGAATACATTTTTTTAAATTATTTAACTTTATCTACAAAGAAATGCGGTCCCCGTCCTCGGTCCCCACATTTTTTTTGAGTTGTGTTGTGATGGTGTGTTGACCAAAACAAACAAACATTTTTTTTTAAGGGATTGATAAATTATGTTATATGGTTGTTCCAATCCCTCCGTGCGGAAGTCCTATTAGCATTTGACTGATTTTTTAACTAACTAACTAATAAAATTTTCTGGTGGTTCAGTTGATTTAAAACAACGACTTTTGGACTATCCTCAATTTACATAAAACACTGCAACAATACAACATAAGCGGTTTACGAGTTACAAACGTATCAAAATGCCGCATCCGTCCGTTCTATGTAGGTCCATTAAAAAAACAAACGTAAGAAGCACCGACATGTTTTCTTACATCAAGTTGATTGATTTATGCCACGAGATGATTTATATGTAAGTTGTCTTAAAATTCATCGCCTGATAGTTCTAATCAATTTGGCTTATTTAAATTAATTCATCAATCCGTTTTGGTAATTAAAAACGTTATTTTAATGGTTTTTGACACAAGAACTGATGAATAAACTTTATGCTGACCTTGGCGACATGAATATTTTGAATTCGTTCCTTAAAAATTACAACTTCTTTTTTGTTATCGATTCAAGCCAAAAAATTGGCCAAGTTCATGCTGGACACGGATTAACTTAGGATTTAGTAGTAGGTACGATAAGCATTAGTTATAATGAGACTGACCAATTGGCCGAGTGTTTAGAGAACCTAACTGCGTGGGTTCGATTCCCACCTATATATATACGGATATATTATAGAAAAAGGAATTTTTAAGTATGTATATCAGTTGCCTGGTATCCATAGTACAAGCTTTGCTTAGATTGGGACTAGATGGCGCTGTGTTGGATGTCCCAGGTGTTATTATTATTATTATCACTATTAGGATCACATTAAAAAAAGATTGTGTTTGGTAAACGAATTCAAAACAATTTTAGTTCTTAAAGTTATTTGTTTAGCGCTGCTTTATTGTTTTTGTTTTGATTTTTTATACCACAGTTAAAAAGTTAAAGCAGATCATTGTTGACGCCTTTAAGAACTCACATATTTGGAAATAGTCACCTAAATAAAAAACTTACTTAAAGGTTTGCATTGCTTTTTCGAGTGATTACACCACGATGGGGGCGTAAAAAAATCCCACCCTTAAGTTCAGTGTATGAAGCAATGCCTATAGTAGATTACTGCTGCGGCCCGCAAGTGCAACATAACCTGACGATCGTAAGTATGCGGCCCGAGGCAGAGCCGAGGCACGCATCACAGAGTTCGATTAGCACAGTTGTGGCCAAGGCTTGTATAGTATTTTTCTCAAATATGCGTGTAAATTAAAACAATAACATAAATATTTCTTTCAAAATACAATTAGTGAAGGTACAGTTTTGAAAATTGAAAGTGGATTTCCCAGGAATGGTATTAGTTTGTGACACTTCCAGATATTGTTTCAAGTTCATATTATGTTTCTTTAGTATCGTAGGTACATTTTAATATGAAATATAATATCGTTTCGTTTTCAAAACGTTTTCAGACAAAGATTTAGATTCCCTTTCGTTTTTTCATTGAATTAAATTTTCATACGTTTTCATGTATCTGTCCTCCGATTTTGGTGGTAAATAATTTTTAATAATAGCTTTTGCAGCTTTTTGTATTTCAGGTGGTGTTAAAATGTCTTCATCGCTCGTAGAACTCATTTGGAATAATTATAGTAGGTAAAGTTAACATAAACTAATTTATTATATTGACGATTGTATTCGAATAATAAAAAAAGTTCAGGTAATTTTGCCGTCAATTCGCCGCGTTCCAATGACGATGTCTTTTTTTTTACTTTTTAAATTCATTTAATGGCGCATTCTTTTTGTCGTGATAGTTCGAAATTAAAACTTAGATGTTATCCCTTTAGTTAACAATGTTCGGGTTTAAAAGAGTTCGTTCCATTTTCAAATTACATTTTCGACTGCTCGAGCACGCCCGCTAAAACATTGCAGGACACTTTCTGGTCCGGTACTGCAAGTATGATTTATCCCAAAGAAGGTTGCACAAGATATGGTCGTATATCATAGCTTCTTTGAGAAAAATAATTTAGTTTTCTTAATTACCTACAGAATTTTAAGACAGTTAATATAATACTGTAAGCCTGTAAGTTTTTTTTCATAATTAATGGATAGATAGCAGAAAAATAAACTTGTAACATATGGACAGACGTATAGACAGACGGACAAGATGAAATTAAAATGATTTCGTTTTTAAAATTTGGCGACAAAATCCGGAAAGACGTGTAGTCGCTACATAATAAAAAAGCCCATTTTGCCGAATCGCTTGTTGCGAAACAAGCAACATATACTTACACCGAAACCTTGCTGGCCGCGTCCAGCTCGCGCAAAACCACTTGAATGTACTTCTACGCACTGTTTCCACGGTAGGTACCCCCTACTTTTCATTATTTTAATTACAAGAGAAATCGAATTATATTTCTTTTTTTATTGAAACTGGGATTATTTATAATATTTATTTTTTAAACTACAACATTTCAAAAATATTTAAAATATGCGCATATGAAATTAAAGCAATGTTTTTGTATTGCTCAACGTGATATAAAGATGTCCAAATAATTAGAAGCGATCGATTTATTTTGAGTAACTACGCAAGAAACATTTCGCTTACACATGATTGAAATACAAAATGTTAGTTTGTAATTACGCCCGTCCAATTCGTGTTTGATTGATAATCAGTTTTAAATATAATAGACTTCTATGTACTATTATTTATCATTACAAGCATTTAGATATTGATATAATATCGAAAGTGAAACTCTTAAAATATTTAATTATTATGTTTAAATTAATTACTAATTAACATAATTACGTATATATATTTTTATACACAGCATCATCTAGTCCCAAAGTAAGCAAGTATTATGCTTGTTTTATGGGGTACTAGACAGTTGATAAACATACTGGAATATCCTTTTTTTTTAATAATAAATAAATAAATATATTTATTAAATTATATAAAATAAAAAATTAAAAAATATAATAAAATTAATAAAATTATTAATAAATAATTATAAAATAAGTAAAATAAAAAAAAATTTAAAAATTAAATGAATGAAATATATATATACATAATATACATATAGATACTTGTTACACCTAGTCACGGAACAAATGGAAGTATTCATGTACACAATATTTGTCACGGACGGGAACCGAACCCGCGACCATTGGCTCTGCAGTTAGGGTCTCTAACTACTCGGCTAATCGGTCAGTCAATATATTTCTTGACTCCGGTAACTCTGCCTCACAAAAGGCGTAAGTAAATTTATCTTTACCCTTATTAATTGTGAAATTTCTTCTATTTTTACTTTTTCCGTAGTAAGTTAAAATACACTTCAGTCCGGCCAATAACGGACACTCTGTTTGCACGACATCAAATGAATTGATCAAAATGTCACAGTTCATTTGCGGCCAGCTGCCAGGTAATGTGGATGGCGATGAGCCAGTGAATGACTTGGATGACGTCTAAATGAAGTGGTCGTCAGTGGCCGGCAATGCTTTTCCATCTACTAAGGCGTTGAATTTGAAAATTTTCTTAGCCAGTTTTTCCGTGAAATAAGAAAGCTATTTTCCCAATTCGGTGTTTTTTAGTTCCAGTAACTTTAGTATATCTTTTCATAGTCCCAAAGCCCGTGTCTAAATATGGCAACAACTTTGTAAAAGCCAGATTTGGATAAATTCTGGTAAGTACTTAGTACAGCGATTACTTAGAGACTGCGGTCAACCAACAAAAGAAGTCCTAGGCGTAGCAAAAAAGGCTACGCTAGTAGTAAAAAGTATCTATCAAAATGAGCGAATGTTGAAAAACAAAATTGACGACCGCTTAGCCTAGTGGGCAATGACCCTGCCTACGAAGCTGGAAGTCCCGGGTTCGAACCCCAGGTCGGGTCTGTATTTATATGATGAATATTGATACTGGTACCGGGTCTTGGTTGTTATATGTATGTGGTGTCTTTGCTTGGTACGCAAAACACAAGCTAATGTTTAGTTTGGGGCCTAGACGTTGTTGTCATGTGTACGTTAATTAATTATTAATTAAAAAATTTTCACTGCTAGTTTTTACATGAACAAAAAGCTTAATACCAGCTTTTGAAAATGGTTTAAGGCTTTAAAAAAATTTACTACCTGGTACCACACTCCTGTAAAAAATAAAAAAAAAAAAATTGGGTAGAGGAAATCATCTATAATATTTGCTAATGGCTTTCAAGGAACTGCGACGTTCTCTTGTATTATTCGACACCATATTTCATCGCTTATTTCATAATTACTAATCGAAATCTTCTCAATATTTAATCTACCATTAAATCGATTTCTATTGTGTTAAACAACAGCAGTAATTACTAAAATTTTCACCCTTCAATTTAAATTAGTTCCAAGTTTGGGCAATATTTACACTAAAGCTAAATAATTCCGGTATTAAGGATCGCACCGCTTCAGACTTATAAAATATTAAATTGCTGTAGTCGGGTTAAAATAAGTATTCTACTGACTCAAAAAAATGGTAAATACAAATAAATGTCGTTTTTTACTGACAGATAACGAGAAAAGATTCGACTCTGAAATATATACGTCTAAATTATATGTACTACAGAAATACCTACTAATATTATAAATACCGGATTCCGGGCGTGTACCAATGAGTTTTTCTGACTTAAGTACATTAACTATCACTGACTCCGTGCCTCGGAGAGCATGTTAAGCAGTCGGTCCCGGGCGCTGTCGGTCGTTACAATCCCAACCCGTAGTGGAGTAGCGTGGTGGATTTAAGCTCCAAATCCCCCCTCACCCTGGCGTAGGCCTAAGCCCTTGCAGTGGGGTAAAATGGGCTGCTGATGATGATTATAAATACCAAAATTTGTTCGTTGGTTGGTTTGATTTGTTCTTCTTTTGCAATGCAACTGAGCAGCGGATCAATATGATTTTTTTCATACAGATAGCTCATGGACTGAAAAATAATATAGGCTACTTATATCCCCTAAAATGTAGGGATGTAACGATTCCGAATACGATACCGATATATCGGCCGATATAATCGACAGGCCGATACATCGGCATCGCCGATTATAGTACACTGATATCAAACAATTCGAAAAGCGCACGAAACGAACGACGCGTGCACTACGTTGCTATTTTTTTGTAACTATTGGCGCAATGAAGATAAATATACAAATTTAATTTTTTAAATTATTACTTTCTTAAAGAAAGTTTAGAAAGAAAGTTTGTTTTTTAAATTTTTCATTCATAAAGTACCTACAAATAAATATTTTCTTTGAATATTCTTTGATGTTTTTATTTCCCATTTAAGGTTAAGTCTCTATTAAATATAAGAAACTTTTATGGATAATACAGATACGAAAACGCCCGAGATACACATAATTCATTGATATCGGTATCGGCATCGGTATCGCCGATTATTTCATACAAAAATCGGTAACGCTATCGTATCGGGAAAATTTTGTATCGTTACATCCCTAGTAAAATGCACAATTCTTGTGGCCAATTAACTACTTCTTCACGACGCGTTTCGTTAGCGGTCGCAGTAGAAATGTACCTATACGCCACGCAGGTGAAGCCGAAAGAAGCAGAAAGTTATTGATTTATATATCTATACTATATTCTTTTGTTAAAAAGTATTTATAGAAATGAATTTTATGGCGAACATAGAAATACAACTGACAACGATGGCACCCTAAATAATTGCACGAACTTGATGGGGCGGACAGAATGAAAGTAATTATAGCTTAACAATGAAACCAAGGAACAATATAAATACGGTTCCCAAAAAACTTCGGCCGTTTCGACTTGTTTCAACGGAACCCTTGTTCTTAACCTTTTCCCGGTTAGATAGAATTAGTAAAAATTTGATGAGTCAGTAATAAATAAACAATTAAATTTTTAAATCGTTACCAATTCGTACCTTTCACTGTCGAGACGATGGGTTCCTGGTCCAAGGATACTAAATTATTTGCTCACGATTTGGGTGTCGCGCTGCGTCTGTTGACAGGTGATCCTTTGAGCAAGGAATACCTTATTCAGAGGATCATGAGAGGATCAGTGTCGCAATACAGCGTGGCAACGCGGCAAGTATTCTTGGCACCCTGAACCTGTCGTCTCTTTAAAATTTTCTTATTTATCATTATTTAGATAGTATTTTTAATTTATAAGTATTTTTTGTTTTTTTTTTAATTAGATTTTAATTTAGAATTTACTAGTACTTATAAAAAATTATCATTGTAATTAGACCATGAAATTTTAGGAAATTCACCAGACATATTTATATGATGAATATTGATACTGGTACCGGGTCTTGGTTGTTATATGTATGTGGTGCCTTCGCTTGGTACCCAAAATACAAGCTAATGCTTAGTTTGGGACCTAGATTGTGTGTGTTATTATTATTATTATATAACAAAACATGAATTACGAATTCATCAGAAAAGGTTTAGAGAACGTCTCTGTATTTTTTATAGCAAATTTTAGTACATAAGGAACTATGAAATTTAAAAAATTGGGATTTTGCCTCACTGACCCCTTAAATATGCGGATTGTCGACCATACCGGTAATGTTGCAGACAAAAGCTTATATTCAATAAAAATTAAACTTTAATTTTCTGCATACGTAACGTCAGCTTTTAAATATTTTTTTTCAGTTAGACCAATTTTTCCGAACTCGCACCGCAACGAACGAGTTAAGCCACGTAGAAATTAAGTGGAGCGACCCAAATCGAGTTTTTTTCTCGTCGACTCGAAACCTGTCCGACAGTGTTTGTGTTCGATTATACGGATGCCTTTTACATCCGTTCTCAAGATTGGTTCGAAAAAAAAAGAACGCACCGAACTTAAGTATACGTTTCGGAAATTAATAAATATTTGGTTACGATCGATATGCGTGTGTAAAGGCGCTCTTGTTTACGGTGGTGAACATTAAAGGGTTTCAATCAATGGTACAGTAAGCATAATCTACGTCTAACGTTTTTAGGCGATCTTGTGCTGCGAGTGGGACTTGTTGAGTTCAACAGAGAAGAAAATATTTTCACCCAAAAGGTTACAAGTGAATAATTTGTACTAGTATAACTAAGCAATTTGTTTTGAACCTAGGTTACTTCGTACTGTCGATAACAGCCACCTCTTTTTACCTTTGATTACGTAATATCTGGATGGACCCTATTCTATAGCAATACAATGTCAACAAAAATGATAGTCCTCACACACTTGATGTCGTGATAGCCCAGAGCGCAACGAGCCTGTCTCAAATCTATAAGGCCCCATAGGGCCATGGTTCGAATCCGGGCGTGTACCAATGAGTTTTTCTGACTTAAGTACACAATATCACTGACACCGTGCTTCGGAGGGCACGTTAAGCAGTCGGTCCCGGACGCTGTCAACAGATGGCGGTCGTTACAGTTCCCAACCCGCAGTGGAGCAGCGTGGTGGACTTAAGCTCCAAGCCCCCCTCTTCACCCAGGGGGAGGCCTAAGCCCCTGCAGTGGGGTAAAAATGGGCTGATGATGACACACTTGTTTAAGTGACTCAAGGGACCACGTATACTCTTACTACGCAGAAAAATTTTTTTTACAATACTACTAGAGTGAAGTTGACTTAATGTTGTGTAGACAACAAATTTTTACTATGTACAGCAATGTTTGAGTTTAAAATCTGATATATAATGGATACATACGATGCGTTTGTAGTTGGTACGATACAATTGTAATTATATAATAATAATACATGGGACTTCCTACACAGCGCCATCTAGTCCCAAAGTAAGCGAGTATTATGCTTGTTTTGTGGGTTACTAAACAACTGATGTACATACTTAAATATTCTTTGTAATATATACATATATAAGTTATTTTTTTGGGAAGACATCACATACACATTTCAACCAAGACCTGGTACCAGTATCAATATTCATCATATAAATACTGACCCGACCTGGGATTCGAACCCGGGACCTCCAGCTTCGCAGGCAGGGTCGCTACCTACTAGGCTAAGCGGTCGTCAATTACTGGTATCTTGTAAGAATTACAAACTAGCAACGGTAACGAAATATTTTGTATTGTAACTGGAATATACTAAATCAGTTTGTACGTACAACCTAAATAACAGTTGCGCGCACACTTTTGCATTGTAGTATTGTATCATTTCACTAAGTTTAAAGTAATCGTTACTGAAATGTTTTAACTATAATTGCATAGTGGACTTTACATTAAAAATAGTTGTCATAAATATGACAATAAAAATAGTAATAGTAGTGTCGTGATAGCCCAGAGCGCAACGAACCTGTCTCAAATTTATAAGGCCCCATAAGGCCATGGTTTGAATCCGGGCGTGTAATGAGTTTTTCTGACTTAAGTACACAATATCACTGACACCGTGCTTCGGAGGGCACGTTAAGCAGTCGGTCCCGGACGCTGTCAATATAGATGGCGGTCGTTACAGTTCCCAACCCGCAGTGGAGCAGCGTGGTGGACTTAAGCTCCAAGCCCCCCCTCCTCACCCTGGAGGAGGCCTAAGCCCCTGCAGTGGGGTAAAAATGGGCTGATGATGATGATGATAAAAAACAGTAAAGTCAACAAAAGTCTAGTTACAGATACCAAATTTTTTTTCCGTGTACACCATACTAACCATGAATAAACTGTCTCTCTATGCGTAAATTATTACCGAACTGTTAGGTTATTTTTTTATTTATACGTTTTTTGACGCCGACTCTCCGTCCAGATATTATAATAATATAAGCTCTTTACTTGCAGATGAAAACATACTTAAGTTAAATCTGATTGTGTGTTTATATACGCTTAGTTATTTGTGATCAAAATAGTTATTAAGGCATATTTTTTACAAGTTTAAAAAATAAACTGTTTTTTACACATTTAGTATTTTGTGAAAATCTTTTCTGCGTTAGTTTTCTCCTTAACGCTCCATTGCTAAAAACAACAGAATCATGTTTTGATACATTTGATACATTAAATGTAAAAGTTTAATCAATATAGGTTAACTGCCTCTTAAGTTATAAGCGGTAAATTTAAAAAAAAACTAACCAAAAATTCTACCAATGAAAATGTTAAATTAAGTAGAAAAGACTTAAAATACTAAAACAAATTCACAAACAAATTAACTAGATTTATCTATCTAAAAATAAAAGTAAATAAAATAAGTATTTTTAGTTTTTAATTAGTGTTTAATTTGGTATAAGCTTTTATTTTTAATTTGTAAACTATTTAATTGACGGCCGCTTAGCCTAGTGGGTAGCGATCCTGCCTACGAAGCTGGAGGTCCCGGGTTCGAATCCCAGGTCGGGTCAGTATTTATATGATGAATATTGATACTGGTACCGGGTCTTGGTTGTTATATGTATGTAGTGTCTTCGCTTGGTACCCAAAACTCAAGCTAATGCTTAGTTTGAGACCTAGACGTTGTTGCGATGTGTACGTTTTTATTATTATTATTATAATTTTTATTCAGTTTCTAGTTATTTATTTAGTATTAATTATTTTTTATAAATAGTTAATTTTAGTTTTTAATTACGTTGTATTTACTTTTATAATACACAAAATAAATAAATTTTTTCGAAATATTTTTTTTTTAATTCTCAAAAATATTATTTTTCGTAAATTTGTAAATTTTTAATAACATTAGTTATTACGAATCAATAAGAAAATATTGCGAAATGTTTTGTGATACTAAAATTTTTTTTCGGCATGCCTAATTATAGGTGTGCTTTCGACGACATTCCCTAAAAGCTCAGACTGTTGAGTCATCTCTAGGTATTACTTTTAAAAGAGGGGGAGTTCAAAAATACACACACGTTTGTCTGTACCAGAATTGAACAGTCCGTTCTGTAAACTGAAACGACAATGACCTGGCATCGATCGAAAACTGTGTTCAGAAAATAATTTCAGTGAAATTACAGCGATTAAGTGAAACAAAGTGGGCACACGTATTGATTTTCACTGTCCGATTTATTGGGTATGTAGAAATTTAATATTTTTATTACATTTTATTAATAAAAAGCTTATATGTACATATTATTTGTTCCAATTTGAAAATGATGAAATCAGACAATTAATTTAAGCTAATATTAAGCTACGAATACAGCTCATGCCAAAGTTCTTGCTCACTCTGGAGTCGAATCAAGTAGCGTTGCAGTAGAAAAAAACTAGTATCAGAGAGTAGAGCGGACCTCATACCTGCCCATAACGCACCGGTGTCAACTTCAAAGAGAACAAGAAGTTTAACGCGAGCTGAAGTTCGCATGGTTTTCATGATTCTAATGATTTAGGTTTTAAATCTATATAAAAAGTAACGCTTATTATTTCTCACATATTAAGGCAAATCGATTTTTTCGCAACGGATCTTAAATTTTTCTTTAAATTTTATTCTTGTACACTATTTTATATATTTAAATATGAAAATTTCATCAGAATCGATTCAGTTGTTCTGGCGCATGACGCTTTTAAGTCGAACAAAATAGACAAAAAATCCAAAAAAAAATCCTTTTTTGTTTTACTTTTGTTTTATCATATTGTTACTGTTTTTACATGTTACTTATTTTATATGTGAACTATTTTTAGGCCAATGCTGTAAATTTTCGTTAAAAATGTCATAAATAAAAACTTCATATTTAATTAATACTATAGGTTTCATATCAGAAAGTATCATCATCAGCCCATTTTACCCAACTGCAGGGGCTTAGGCCTCCCCCAGGGTGAGAAGGGGGTTTGGAGCTTAAATCCATCACGCTACTCTACTGCGGGTGAGGGATTGTAACGACCGCCATCTATTGACAGCGTCCGGGACCGACTGCTTAACGTGCTTTCCGAGGCACGGAGTCAGTGATAGTTAATGTACTTAAGTCAGGAAAACTCATTGGTACACGCCCGGATTTGAACCATGGCCCTATGGCCTTATAAATTTGAGATAGGTTCATTGCGCTCTGAGCTATCACGACACTGATATGATATCAGAAAGTATAGTCACGCCTAATCAGTCGATTATATTAAACCAAAAGTAATGTCCATTACATACAAAAACTTTATTCCGTTATAGTTGATCTCTACACGCTGGTGTTATTAACTCATTTATTGATTTTACTGACCGAAATTCATTAAACGTATCGTAGCCTATAATGGACAAAAATTCAGACAAAAGGAAAGAAATTTAAAAGATTTTAGCATCTATAGTACGAGCCCTTTCCAACAGTATATTAAACCTAATTTTCCGCTTCGCCATCTTTTAGGTAATTAGTGCTCGAGAAATTGTTCTTGAGTTTTTTTTTTCCTTAAAAATGTCGAGATTTTAATTTTAAATCCAACTATCAAGTAAATTTTAGACATAACATATTTATTTATATAGATTAGGTATAATATGTACAGAATTGTGTTTACAATTTTTTTTTTTTGGTTTATCTGTCTAGCTGGACAGAAAGACAAAAAATTTTAAAAACACTTACCTATTTTCGCTTAAGTATCGTATCATGTAAATAGCACATGCCACTTAGATATTGGTAATTTTTTTTGT